>ML782658.1:213962-224649 GCA_009831015.1 Picea engelmannii
AAGAAAATAGAAAAGTGAGGGTGGGAAAAAGTTTTTCCCCTATTTTAGCTCCTACCCGAGCCCCACTCGTCGAAAACATAATATCTTTATTCTTTTCTTACTTTATTGTGTCATTTTAGTTCAAATTTGATAACCTATTGTTTGGTATTTGAATTTTATTTTATTAATCATATTTTATATTTTTAAATTTATTAAAATATATTTTTTCCAATATATATTTTATAATATAATTTTCATTTCATTTTTCTTAAAAAAACATTAATACTAAATTAATTTATATCCATTAAAAACCATTGAATGCACCTATACACTTAGTAATACATCTTCCTTTTAATATTATTTTCAATTGTTTTCGTGTTGTGATAAACATGTGCTAAATTTTTTAGCGAGTCAGTGAAATATAATGGAATTTCATTGACATATAGTTAAGCAAATAAGATAACATTAATATTAAATTAATTAAAAAAAACGTTGAATACATCTCCTCTTCTAGATACATCTTCACATAAGTCATAGAATATTAGTTTGAATTGTCACTTGACTTGACTTTATCAATTGTAACTTTCTTCTTGTGAAATGAGTTAGTAAAGATGCTATCCCTTTTTTTTTAATTTCCTTAATATATAAAGGAATTTCGATGCTAATGGTATAGTAATATGTTGTGTTTTTGAGATAGTAAAATTTATTATAATGTAAGTATTAATATAGTAATATAGTGTGGTTTTTTAAGTAGTAAAATTTATTATAATGTAGTTAATGATATAGTAATATGTTGTGTTTTTGAGGTAGTAAAATTTATTATAATGTAAGTGTTAATATAGTAATATATTGTTGTTTTTAAGTAGTAAAATTTATTATAATGTAGTTGTTGATATAGTAATATGTTGTGGTTTTTTTTCCAGTAGTAAAATTTATTGTAATGTAATTGTTAATTAGTAATGAGGAGGATTATTATTAATTGTTATTTGTGAATGTGAGTTGATTTATTATTATTGATTAAAAAAGAATCATATCATTTGAAATAATTTATTAGTGATTTATGAGATAACTTTTATTTTTGCTAAATATTTTTAGGTTTTCGTTTGTTAACTTCTTTCTTTACATCCAAGGAAGACGAGTCAATTAAAAGTAGTTTTAAAACAAGACCAAAAATATGGTTTCAAGCCCTAGAATATCCACAAGATACCTAATATTCCCTATACTTCATCATCACTAAAACTAAACAAAAATAATACAATATCAAGTATCCACCTTTTTTTCTTCAAATAGAAAAAATACTTGTATTAGTAAATATAATTATGTCTTTTACAAATATGCATCTGTTGTTTCTAATTCCAGAATTGCAAACTCTTGCATAGTCAAAACCTGTTTAGTATGATAGTATCAAGAAACAAAAAACAACAAAGCCCTCCTTTAAAAGTGGTTGTTTACAAAATATTACATAAACTTCATATTTTTCTTAAATAAGTTATACAATTGCCAATATTTCAAAAGGCTCAGTATGGATTCTTGTTCCTTTGGCAAAATATATCACACCTTCTTCTAGTTGTAAAGCCCGTTTGGACAATTGGCCAACTTCCTTATTATATTCCCTGTAAATATGTTGTGCTTTCAAGTGATGGAACTTTCCATTCAGTTGTCGAATTTTTGACATCCATGGTTGTAGTAAGTTCACCTGCAGATTTTTTTAAAAAGAAAACCAGTCAATTATTTCCTTTGAGTTACCAACCGGTTGTAAACTTTTAATTTGTTTATAGTGAGTGAAGAACAAGATGCTCCAAAGTGCTACTAATTCAACCTTGTTATTAGACACAGTACCACAATTTAGTTTAATACTGAAATAACCCAACCCTCGATACTTTAGAATAGCTCCTGCACCACATTTTGAACCCTCACATTGTGAGGCTCCATAAAAGAAACTCATTGCCAGATTCCAGTCTAATAAGGGAGGCCTAGTAATTCTATGTTGTTGATCAGTATATTTTTTTTTGTTTTCTCCCAAGTCTTGTAAGATTCTGTTGCAAACCCTGGTTAGAGAAAGATTATGATCTCAAAAAATAATCATATTCATGTGTTTCCAAATCTCTCAGCAAATATAGCTAGGTAACTCTTTCCAAAACTTCATCTCCTTGATCCACTCCTGATAGAATGAACTTAAAGGTCCACCTCCCTAGATCCTTTTTAGATGAAGTTCCTTTAAGATAGAATTCAAAATCTCTTTAGTAAATAAACATTCAACCATAAAATGGTCATAGATTCATCTCTTTCTCCACAGAACATACATCTACTAGAGACAACCATTCCTCTTTTTATCAAATTATCCCAAGTAAGTATTCTATTTTCCATCATCAACCAACAAAATAATTTAATTTTCAAAGGCATCTACCAATTCCAAATATTTAAATACCACTCATTTGTAGTGACCTCTTGGTCATCTAGGCTTATCACTTCATAGGTTTGTTTAGCATTGACTTGATCTCCTTTTATATTCCAAGACCATAATAAATAATATTTTTCATCATTTAATTCAATACCAGTCCATACTAAACCTTTTACATAATAGTCCCATTCCTCTTTCTGTTCTCCATCTAAACCAAGAAACTCTGCAATTTTCCATCCGAGTAAACTTGGATCTTCATAAGTTAAAGTTCTTTCCATTGCCAGAAAATTAGTACCAATAATGTGTATGGTACTAATTAGATTTTTTGACAATTTGTAAAAGGTTTGTGCTCCAATTATCGGATCCTCTCCAATCCTAATGTCCCATCCATTCCTTGGATTCCAAGAAAGCCAATAAGTAATGGTAGGAAGCGAATCAGTGAGTGCTCTCCAACAATTTGAAATCCCTTTTAAGTTCTTACTCCCTTATCTAAACCATTCCGTTATTGTTTTCTTTTTTAGGTACTTCCTCTGGATCACTTCCTGCCAAATTCCTTGAACCATGAAGCTTTGCGAAAGGATTTTTGCTACCAAGGCTTTTCCAAACCAGAAAATGTTTTTTAAACCCCATCCCCCTTTATTTTTTTGGTCTTGTAATCCTTTTCCAATTAACCAGATGTATACTTTCTTTTTCTTTTTTACCCGTCCATAAAAAACTGAACACCCTTCTTCTTATTTTATTTAAGATACTTATAGGGATCTTAGCCAATGAGAGCCAGTAAACATAAGTACTTTCTAAGACATATTTTACAAGTGTTAATCTTCCTCCTAAGGTAAGCCATCGATGACTCCAATTAGAAATTATTTTCTCCATTTTTTTTGTAACCAACTCCAATCATCTAGAGTATAACAATTTGGTTTGATAAAGAAACCCAAGTACTTAAAACCAACTTCAAGTGGTTTTACCTCAAAAGACAATATACCTTTTAAGGTTGTAACCTCCTCCCTAGTCCAACCAACTTCTAAGAAAAGTGACTTCTATGAGCTAAAGGACACACCCATCGCATTACTAAACAAATGAAGTGCCTCCTTTAAAACTAGCCATTCTCTCAGAGAACCATTCCCAAATAATATAATATCATCTACAAAAAGTAAGTGTGTAACACTTTCCTTTTGGCACTAAGACTTCTACAAATTTCCCTTCTTCAACCGGCTTCATAATGAGCCTACTAAGTCCTTCCATAATAAATAAAAACAGAAGTGGGGAGAGAGGGAACCCTTGCCTCAATCCTCTAGTAAATTTGAAAAAAATGGATGGGCTTCCATTTATTAAGACAAAGAAATTTGCAGAAATTACACATCCCATAATTGAATCCGTCGCTTCAAGGATTAATCCAATCTGAAGTAAAACTAACTTTAGAAAACCCCAATCCACCCTATTATAGGATTTCATCAAATCTAGTTTTAGGACCAAAGATTTTGTATTTTTTACCTTTATATAGTGCACGACCGCCTGTGCCACTCCTATGGCATCTGTGATTTGTCTACCTTCCAAAAATCCAAACTGTTCCTTTGAAATACCTATGGATAGAAAGAGTTTGATTCTTGAAGCTATAATTTTGGTAATGATCTTATAAGTCAAGTTACACAGGTAGATTGGTCTAAATCCTTCAAAGGAAACATACATCTCACTTTCCAGGATGAGTGCTAGAAAGGTTGCATTTAGTGCTCCTGAAAATTTCCCTTTCAATCTGGACTCTTCCACCACAACCAACAATTCAGGCCCCAAAAGATAAAAAAACTCCAAAAAGAATTCGACAGTCCAACCATCCGGTCCAGGACTTTTTGAAACAACAAACCCTTTCAGATTTTTCAACACTTCAGAGAGTGAAAATGTATCTGCAATTTTATGACCTTCTTCCTTAGAAAAAATCCTTGGATAAACTTTAAGGACATTCAATTGTTGTATAATAGACAGATTTTCCTGAGCTTTGAATATGTTTCCAAAATATTCGATTGCTTCCTTTTTTATCTCCTGTTGGCTTGTAATTTGGGATCGATCCAACTTCTTTATTTCCCATATGACATTTTTCTGTTTTCTATAATTTGCAAAGGCATGGAAAAATTTAGTATTCCTGTCTCCGGACACAAACCAATTGATCCTGCTCTTTTGTCTCCAAGTCTCTTCCTCCTGCTTTAAAAGTTCCAATTTCCTTTTTTCTTTTTCTAAAACCATAACTTTTTCTTCCTCCTTCTAAAAATCCCCCGGGAAAATCAAAATAAAGGAAATCTAAGTCTACTTCTCGTTGAGTTAATTCCTCTTTAGCCAAAAATTTTGTGTTCCTTTCCCAGTCAATGACCAAAGACTTTAGAAGTTTGAGATTTTGTACAAGGGAGTCCATTGATGAAGTGATTTCATAACTCAAAAGCCCATTCCACCTCAATCTCACTAACTCTACAAATTCTGGATCATCCAACCAGACAAAGTTGAATTTAAAGGGATATTTAATCTTTTCCTATTCTTTATCCAGCTGAAAAGTTATTGGCATGTGATCATATATCTTTACATTAACCACCCAAGTTCTATATATGTAACCAAAAAGTGCCAAATTTTCATTAATTAAGATTCGATCCAATCTCTTAGCTATAGAATCCTTCTCTCCTCTTCCATTCCTCCAGGTTGGGATAAATTAGACAGGTTCCACATCAACTAAACCTTCTTCAATTAGTAATTGGTTAAATTAGGAAGCCAAAGGGTCAGTTCTAGGAGAAGAGCCCCAAAATTCCCTAGAAGAGATAGTAAAGTTTAAGTCACCTCCCAAAATAAGGTTGTGTTCTTTCAGTATACCATCATTCTTTACCCTATCCCAGTAATCATGTCCGTTTCCATAAGGACCGTAGAAATTTACCAAATTCATTCTTTTTTTTATATCCTTAACCAGTCTATCTATTAAGATTCTTGCAAGAGTCAAGAAAGCAATAAAATAAGCTTTCCTCGGGTTCCAAGATGATAATAGTCCTCCCGAAAAGCCATTTGAGTCCACCCCACAGAACTTCCACATTGGTAAGAGTTTTGCAAAAATCTCCCTCACTTTGAGTTCACTAACCATTGTTTCTTGAATAAATAAGATATCAGGTTTTACCAGTTCTAAGAACCGCTGGAGGGCTAAAAATTTTGGAGTGCCCCCCACTCCTCTTATGTTTATGGAGGATATTATCATTTTTTACCCCTTGTGAGGGATTTATGAGCTCTAAGCACCCTTTGTCCTTCCAGGACTTGCAGACTAGTGGTTCAAGTAATCTCTTTCTCCTTCCCCAGTTTTCTAGCACTTCTTGTTTTTAGAGGGGAAAATTCCTTCTCCAACCCTCCAAAAAAAACTCCTTTCGAAATTGAAGGCTCTGATGTCTTCCTATTAACTACTTCATTTACAACCAACTCAGTTTTATTATCCTTTAACGTAGAAGCCTATGATCTCCCCGCCCCCCGCCCCCCAAAAAAAAAATATAAACCTGGATAGAGAAGTATTGTTGAGTACCTTTTTATAAGAGGGAATGAAGGTTTGTAAGGAGTCATCAACTATAGTTTGAAGATAAAATTTGGCCTGTGAAGAATCATTGTGTATTTCCACAATAACCACCTGTGCTACACTCGTGGTATTAAACAACTCCTTCACCACAAGTTTTTTCAACACTCCAACCTGGGGAACTACTAGGATTTTTGTAGACGACAATCCTATTGCCTCCTGAATCACCAGTTCAAAGTTTAGTCGTGAGGAAAGTTTACAATGTAAGTTACGTCCGGAGTTTGCAATAACATTCTCGAAACCTAGGGCTCTATTGCTAGTTAAGTCCCCTTCCGTAAACATTCCAGGAATAACCACGTATAAACCCTCTTTCCCAAAGGATACAATGGTCTTCTTACAAGCCCCCATTTTAATAAATTTACTCATTTTAGGGGAAACAGGTAAAACAAACACTAAGGGAGAGAATTTTTCCCAAAGGAGCTCAAAATTGGAACTAGAAAGAGAGGAAAATCAACTCTTTCTGTAAATCAAATATCATTCCATATTAATGTAATGAAAATAAAAAAATCATATATTTTTAAATATAACAAAAATAATTAAATATATGTTTTTTTTTTCTTTTTTCTCTTAAACTCTCATGAATCGATTCATTATTTATAAAGTTATAAAACACGCCATTAATACAATTAATGGCTTTTTAAAATAAAATTTTATATATTCTCTATTTATAAACAAAACAAATAAATGAATTTAATGGCTTTTTAAAATAAAATTTTATATATTCTCTATTTATAAACAAAACAAATAAATGAATTTATAAACAAAACAAATAAATGAATGATAAGTTTTTTGGTTTTATGTAGATACATACATATATACGAAAAATAGGTTCCCAACCAATGAGTTCCATAATGAGAAAAACAATGTATCATAATTTACAACAATATTAAAAAAATGTATTCTAGTATTAAAGCTTATAAGGAAACATGATGAGAGGGTGAATTGAGAGAATGTAAAATAGATTGGAGGGGAGGAGGGGAAGTAGGAGTAGGAGTATCGTGGAATTATAGGAGTTATATGAAATTGTAATAATAGATATTGGGTATCGTGGAATAATATGAGTTTTATACTTTTTTATTGTGCAGTTTTACATTTTTTTTACGAGGATGAGAAAAGTTGTAGATGGAGACTTGGCATAACAAATGAAGGAGGAAAATTTAGCTAAGGAGTAAAATTTAGCCAAAAGACACATTGCTTCATGGTTTATTACTTACTATTTAGGATAATAGTTTGTGGCAGGTCCATTTACATTTAGTGTAACATCTTCAACACATTGGTTTGATATAGCATTGTTAGGATTTTTTTTCTACTTAGTTGATGACCATTATTGTGTTAATCCATGCCTCACAAAATATTGTGTTAATCCATGCCTCTCAAAATATTGAGACATCCTTGTTGATGAAATCCATCCTCGTTGATGAAATCCATAGTTAGGAGATTGAGGATATGCTCCATAATGGAGTCCATATATTTGAGGAAGAGTCCATTTTTAATTATAAACATTGAATCCCTAATCACTTTTCATGAAAAATTAAGGGTATATCTTTGTATCTCTTGGGATAATTGTTAATTATACATATTAAAAAGGTGTGTCCATTTTTAATTATAAACATTGAATCCCTAATCATTTTTCATGAAAAATTAAGGGTATATCTTTGTATCTCTTGGGATAATTGTTAATTATACATATTAAAAAGGTGTGGACAATGTAAGAACATCCTAATAAAATTTCAAAGGCAAGATGTATTAACATAAGAGAGAGGGGTCATGATGATGTATTAACATAAGAGAGAGGGGTCATGATGTGATAAGAGGCAAAGCAAAATGCATTAACATATGTGGATATTATGAGAGAGAGGGGTCATGATGTGATAAGAGGCAAGTTATACTTATAGGCAAATAATGTGGACTCACCTAAATTAAACCATAATGTGTGATGAATAATATATATCCAATTACAACATGTTGTATGAAAAATGTTTGACACTTAATTAATTGTCTTTTGAATATTAAAAATATAACATAAAAAATATCACATCTAAGAATAAAATATCACACATTAAATGCTCATAACCCCTTTTTCAAATATAGATAATTTGTTTTGGTTGGATATCTAATTCTTGTGATTATGGTATCTTGTACAAATATTATTGTAAATAGTATTTAGGAGAAATATGAAGAGTCATAGGTGAATACATAGAGGCATTCATAATTATTGGAAGATGAAACAAAAGGTCACTTTGTATCATATTTATGAATGTCTCATGTTAATGCAATTCATCTGTGGAGTTACTCATTTTCTTTTCCCATACTTGGCCTAACAACAGTGTTTTCTTTTCCTTGTTCCCCTCATCTTTGTCATTCATTCCCTTCATCTCTGTAATTCGTGCCCTTCATCTCTGCCACTATTGTCGGTCTAGGGTTTTTTGACTTAGTTGTTTTCTTCTCCCTCTGATTACATCTTCCCATTAGTGGTATATGTGGATCCATCGACAAGTCTTACTTGTTCACTTTCCCTTCAATGCATAGACAACTCCAGCTAGATCGCTTCATAGTATACCTCATGGGACGATTGGAAACCCCTTCTTTTCAAGCAAATGATAGTCGAAAATATTTGGTGGTCGGTTCATCTTATTGTGAGCACTTACTTGTGTGGTCATTCCCTCCTTTGGCCTAGTTCTTGTCCTGGTAATGATCATTGAAACCCCATCTCTTCTCATCCACCTCGCTCCTCTCTCTTGAAGTGGAGGTAATTTGTTGAAATTCAAAAATTCCCATGATTTCGAGCTATTTAATGGTGGACTTGTGTATTTTGAGCTGTTGATGGGAAAACTAATCATTTTGATCCTTTTAACGATGTAATCTGATTGATCCCAGAATCCTTTGTGGAGATAATGAGGCTTTGAATGGTCTGAATGGGTCCTTGTGTTTGTTGGTAGTGTGCTCAATGAACTCACACTATAGCATAAACCCTCACAACCAGTAGGTGACCTTTTCTGCACATGGATGGTTGGTTGGTTTGGAGGAAGTTCAGTTCTCAGAGTTCTTGGTTCGAGACTGAAGAAAATATATCAATTCGACCATTAGAGTGGACCGCCATTTCCGAAGAAACCAAAGGAGTAATTGTGGAGTTGATTTCCCATTCAAACTGTATTCTACTACTTTTTCTAAGTTGGTAAATAGAATCAAGTCTTATAATGTTGCTACAAATACCAATGGCTACCGACTTAAGCTCTGGGGAAATGTTGGAGCTTTCTGTAGCATAACATAGAGGCTTTCAAGAAGAATGACAATTGGTCATGGCCATGGAGGAAGAATGAGGGCTTAATACCTCTGTAATGTGTCTCAATTAAAGCTTGGCATTAAGGCCATTTTTCATAACTACCATTGTTAGTGATACAATATTGATTTCCATCTTTCATTCCATCTATGAATAATGCTTCTCTTGCTAAAAAATATCAAATTTTTTCAATGAAGTTGAAACTAAGTCATATATAAGTGGGAGTGGAATAGAGCATGGTGGAATTCATTACAACTTATATTTTTTGAAGTGATTTTCATTTGGTTTCCCCTTTGGAGCTTCTTCCATTACGATTTTTTTTTCTGCAAGTTTTTGGCATGCCAACCTTTGCAATTTCTTATTCAAGCACAAGGTTTCCCATATTCTTGTTGTTGGTGGAATAACATTCCTTCTTTTGTTAGAAAAGGGAAGAATCAATCACATGATTCTTCTAGTGAATGAGGTAGTAAGAGAGGGAACATAAAGAATAACTTTAGAGGTAGGGGGTAGGCATAATCCTTGTGAGAAATCTTCTCTTCAATGTGTCCGTTGTGGGAAGAATGGACATGAGGCAAAGACATGTAGAATCCCATGAGACAAGATCAAAGAAAGAAAGATCATAAATAATAAAAGAATCATACCTGGTGAAAGGTAAAGCACCCAAATCTTCTCATTATATTGTTTCCCATTGCAATATCAGAGTAACTAAGGATTTGTTTAACACTTCATTTTCTTCTTGGAGAGATGCATGGCTACTTGACATAAGTGAAACATGCCAGATGACAGTATGGAGAGACTTCTTTGAATATCTTAATGGAAATGTATATGGCATAGTTTATTTTGTAGATAAATCAAGTCTCAAACCTTCGATAATTGGGATCATCAGGATTAAATTGCCTGGACTCCTAGATTTTATTCTCCATGATGTGCTCTATCTTCTTGAGTTGCGAAGGAACTTTCTATCTCTTTTTCAAATTTGACAACAAGGCCACTCTATTCATATATTTGTTGGCAAAGTTGAAATAAGGAAAGATTCTAACAACATGGTCGTGATGACCAGAGTGGAGGATGGAAGATTGCTGAAGTTGAAAGGGACATAGTCTCATGCACATAATTCTGCATACCTCTCTCACCAAGATGAAGGTACATTTCCATCTAGTTTCTTATGGAATGCTATATTTGGACACATTAATTATGACAACCTTCGTTTGTTGAAAAAGAATGGTGTTTATGGTTTTCCTACTGTTCCTAGGAATTTGAAGTAATGTGATGCTTGTATCATTGGAAAACATAACAACCAACGATTTCATGATTTTACTTCCAAAGCATGTAGAGAACTTGGATCGATACAGTTTGATTTGTGTGGCCCAATGCTTGTTCCATATGCTATATATATATATATATATATATATATATATATATATATATATATATAATGACTTTG
>ML782658.1:245368-267067 GCA_009831015.1 Picea engelmannii
ATGATATATATATTTTAAACCATCCTAGATCCATTTTAATCTCGTATCTATCAAGCATCGAGAGGGATCAAATCAAATCTTTCCTCAAGTTTTGCACTCTAAAAGAGGTTTACACTTCTAGAGATTTGATTCCTCTCAAAACTTGATAAATCCATGGTTAAGATAAATCTAAGTTGATTTATTATTATGTTTAATTTGTTGTGTTGTTTTGACGTAGACATCTACCCTCAACAAATGAAGTAAACATGTGAGGAAGAATAACTTTAATAAAAAGAATATTACCAATCTTTCTTAATCATAAATTATTCTTTTAATATGTATTCATGTTATTGTGGCATATCTCTATACATATGGATGGGAGAGATTTGATATCTATATTTAATATAGACACTTTTATATAAAGAGATATTAGATTTATGAATAAATAAAAGTAATATTTTAGATAAGATATTTATATAGAAATTTATTTCCTCTCAAGCTTAAATAATTAAAAAAATTGATCCGATAAATACAAACAAAGTTAAAATAATTTTTTATTGATAATTAGTTATATATTTAAATTTTAAAGTAATCTTTAAATTTTAAAAAAGACAAAAACATTTTTTTTTTTTGTAAGTTAGGAAAATATATTGAAGTCTGTTAAAGAGAAAAAGTTATAGAGTCGGAATATCCCGAGAGACTGTGGAAGCATTGCCCTGGTGGGAAACCAATGCTGCCACATGGTCGTGGAGTTTCCAATTGTCCATGCAATTGTCAAAAACTGTAAAAAAAAAAACTATGCTAAGACTAGAGGCTAGGATGCCATGCAGGGATGGCAATCAATAAACTAAATTGTCTAGAAACATAAAAAAAAAAAACCCGAGAAACCTGAGAAAGTTGGATTCATTTGGAGTTGGGGTTGGGCCTTCGTTCTTTCTGTTGGTCCTGCACAATGTCCTTACCTAGTATCCCTGTGTCCGGGATGGTATGCTGGAGAGCCCGAAGAAGAGACTCCATATTCTCCTCGTGACGAACCTGACTATCATCCATGTTCAACAACTCGTTGATGACGCACTTGACATCCATGACTGAGCTCTGGATGAAATCCATAGAATTCTTCAAATTCTCCATCCCATCGCACCGAGAACAAGAAAGTGGGGACGGAGAGGGTGGTGGAGCGTCAGAGGATGAATAGGGGGAGGCAGGAGAGGGGATAGGGGAGGAGGAAGAAGAGAGAGGGAAGATCGGGTTAGGGGGAGCATAGGGAGGAGGGGGATGAGGTGGAGGCTGGTGGGTGGTTGGCGGCTCTAGGCTGAGCTTATGAGAAACACTGGGGGAATTTCCAAAGCTATCAAACCACTTGACTCTGCATGCATACAGAGATGACGAAGGAGGGAGTTATGGAGTGGTGGCATGGTCAGGAGGGTGTTCTAGAGAGGAGGCATGAGCAGGGTCAGGGGGGGTTTCCGGAGTGGAGGCGCAGACAGGATCATGAGGCAAGCTCTGAGGAGCATTCCTACCATGACCCCTCGAACCTCGATCTCTTGCAACATACTAAGCCACCCCATGCTTTGAATTACCTTGTTGTCGAGGCATCGACACTAAGACCAAGAGAGGAGGGGAGGGAGATAACCAGAGAAGGAGATGGGGGAAGAGCTCGAAGAAGAGGAGAAAGCTCGAACCAGAGCCGAAGAGAAACACAAACTGGTGGGTGACTACGAGGAGCGGGAGGTCGATAACACGAATAAGCCATGAGTTTCTCCATCGCAGGCCAAAAACCGTTGATCTGAGGAAAATCATGGGACTGGTTAGACGGCCAACCCATCACATTTACAACCTCTACGAGCTGGTGTGCCATTACCATAAACTGCTCTGTGTAAAAATGAATGAGTGGGTATGTCGATCGAAATGATAAATGCATAGATTAAATTCCTGGAGTGAGTGCGAACTGCAGTGGTGTGAAGCTGCGTGAGTTGTGGCCATGTGTCTTCCCATCTATCCATGCGCTCATTGGTCCCGATGACACCCCATATAAGGAAAAAGACAAAAACTTTTAATTAACAAAAACATATCAAATATTTTTTATATTTATTAAATATAAATTAAAAAATCCAATAAAGATATCATTATCAAGAGAATTATCACCCACTTAAAAACCCTCATCCCAAATTATATATTTAGTGATTGGAAAAAAATGACTTTATTTATTTATGTGTGAAAATTAATATTATAATAAATTAATTGAATTAATTTTTTTTCCCTTGAAGCAATATCCTTTTACATGATTAATAAAATCTCATTTTCGTCAATGATTCAAAGTTTCATTGTGTAAAGAATTTGTTTCAAAATATCAAAGACAAATACACTCATCGATCGTATCAAATTGCAATCTTTCCTTATCAAAGGATCATTCTAAGAGAAATTGCAATTGTAGGTTAAAGGGGAAGTTTAAGAAATTGTTATATCAGTTTTTGGGCCTTCTAAATTGACATTTTGTATGTTATGTAAATGTGAAGTTGTATGGAATTTAAAAGGGTGCTTTGTTATAATGTAAATAATTATGTCACATGAGAAAATATTTAAGAGATTTATTTCCCAAATTAATAAGAGAATCATATTTGTCCATGTACTTCTGCTTAATATATGTCTTCATTTTGTGAAGTAGTTATTGATGCATCATTGAATAATCTACCTTTGCATAAATCTTTGTCACTTAATGAGAATATGTGGCCATCATAGCTAGAGAACGTTGTCACGTGAAACTAGGGAAGCCCACTCCATCATAGATTTGATTGTTAGGATTTTCTCTTAATTGCAAGTAACGTTGTCCATCTCTTTCAAACTTATTATATTTGCACTTTCTCTTGAAAAGATTTCTACAAAAATTGATGTTCTTTAGTAGCTCTTATGTTTGCACTTTCTTTTGGAAAACTTTCTAAAAAACAGATGTTAAAGTAAGCTAATTTACTAAGGGAGGCAAGGAGAATTTCAAGAATAATGTGCAGGATAATTTATTTATGATTATTATTTTCTTTGAAAGTAGATTTTGGTTATACAATGACAAAATATCTCCTTTGTTCAACAAGAGTGGCTTCTTTTTTTGTTTCTTTTTTGTTTGTAGAGGGAATTTCCAAAGATGTGTAGGTTTCTCTAATAAACATGATAAATAAGTTCATTATTTGAGCAATGGAATATTGTTAAACAACAATGAAGCAAGCATGCAATATACATGGTGGGTTGCCCATGTAAGGTTTGACAATGCCCTCTGACATTGCAGAAATAATCAGGTAGGAAATTTTACTTATTTCTTTTCAACTATACTAGCATCATCTGATTGGTTTTCCCCACATCTATATTTTCCTTCAATGCTTATAATGGTTGTTTTAAGATTTGCTTAGGATGGTAGTGCCTAGTATAAGGATTCCCAAGTTGCCATTGATATTTTCCTTGTTGGCAACACACAACAAGCACTATTGGAGATTATCCCTATAGTTTACAAACAACCCATATACACTCTGAAAAATAAGAATCTCATCACACTCTGAGGATTTCATGCAGAAGAAAATGTGTTATCTTGGGATAAAACCACCCTGAAACCCATTTGTTATGACCCAAAGGGGGAATATATGGGGCTAAATGTATATGATATTGCCCCAAGGGGGGGCATATATGGGGATAAAAGTACATGCAATGTGTAAATGTATATGTATTAGGGGTTTCCTAATAGTAAATGGGTTTAATGTGTAGTGTGTGAATATGTATATATAGAGATCATGTATTCATTATTGAAGACATGTGAATTGTGATGTATGAATGTAATTGGTTATTTGGAGGAGGTTTTCCTATTCTTTAAGGAGTTATTGTGTAAGCTATCTCTCTTATCTATATTGGAGTTGTGCTCCACACTCACATTGGTGTACATGGTGTGCACTTCTGGTTTATTGTGACATTTTAATCATTTCAATCATAACAAAATTTGGCATCCGAGCATATGAAGTTCCCCAACGTGACTCATCATCAAGAAGGGCATATGTTGGATGAAGAACCACAACATGTGGAACTAGAAAGGGCGGTTAAAATTCAATCACTTTTGTATCCTGGGAAGATATAGACCATTGGATGTGAACTTTTTTCAGCTATCAGATCTGTCGGGGATATAAGACCTCGTCAAATATCGTGAAGCTTGTTTTTCTACAAGCAATCAGGGCTATTGATTTAATGTTTTCTAACACTATCTGACATCAAAGACGTGAAAGTTGCGTGCTGGAGGTATAAAAAGAAAATGGGGGAAGACCCCACTCTGTCCACAAAAAATGGTCTAATGACAAATTGATCGAAGTGAAAATCGTTGGCCATCCACCTCTTCCACCAAATCACCACGATAATTGTTTCTTTTTACCATCATGAATATATGAGCCCATGGATCCCATGGTTTTGGTAAACCATGGTATTTGATGGGATAAAATAATCATAATACATATTAATAATAAGTGGAGAAAATCCATGTGAGTGGTTTTTGCAACCCATGGAATTCTCCAATGGTTTGTTTGTAACCCATGGTATTTGAAAAATAAAAAAATTAACAATAAAATAATGAAAAGACATGAGTCCTATGAGGAACCATGTAAGTACTATATATACAGACCTCTCATTATTAAAGGAGGACATCCATTCATGATGTAGTTCTAAGGATTTTTCCATTTAATAAAGAGTTGATTTTGTGCCATATTATTCTCTTTACTTTATTTTGTTGCATTGACTTGCCTATTTTCTATTTCGTTCCTTTCACAATCCATATCAGTGGTATGAAAGAAATATTATCCTTGTCATATCTCAATGCATGTCCTCGATGAGGTCAGGATATAGAGATTTGGGTCTTGAGCTAGTTTCACTTAAGAATGACTGCTCTCACTAGCCCAATATACCTCCCATGGCGGAAGAAAAGAGAGATGACAGAGCATGAGATCCTTTCAATATGTTTCTCAATGAATCTCTCGTGCGACAGATGAATAAAATGATGGAAAACTTCACTTAGATCCTTCAACAAATACTAATGATGACCGAGGTATATTCATTAAACAACCATTTTGTAGGTGCAACACCCTTCAAGGTACAAGTGACTTTTGATATCCCCTTATTTGAAGGCTAGATATATGCAGATGCTTTAGAAAAATGGTTGAATATGCTAGAAGGTTATTATTCTATCCAAATTTTTTTCAATGGAAAAACGATCACATTTGTGCTCCTTAAATCCCTTCCCCATGTTAGAGCTTGGTGGGAAGGTTACTGGGAAAGGTACACCGTGGATGAATATACGCCATTTGAGAGAGAGCCTACTTGGGTATCCTTTGTGATTACCTCAAGGAGGAGTTCCACCTTGTCAGAAACTATGATGACGAATACATGAGATGGATGACTCTCCGACAGAAGATAGACCAGATAGTGCCAAAGTACACCAACATATTTCATACCTTGCACTAAAAATTGGGTATCAAAGACTTCGAGCAACATCTGGTTTTGAAGTACCACAATGGCCTACACAGATGAATAAAAAAAGATATGGATGTCTTATAAATATCCTCATTGGGATCTGCCTATGGATATGTTGACAAAATAGAGCATACATTTAAGTAGCGGAATAAGCAAGAGTTTGGGTTTGCAAATACACAACAACAAAAACATGGAAAGTCAACCCTAACTCACAAAACAAAGGACAAAGCAAGGAGAGACAATATCAAGAAAATTATTCCAAGCCACTGGATAAGAAGGGTGTTGGGAAGTCGAAGAAGGATACAGAAAAGTGGTGTAAGTTCCACAAAATCCCCTGGCACAACACCGATGAATGTCACTCAAAACAATCATTGTTGGCTGATATCAAATAAAAAGAATTAGAAATTGTCTTGGACTTGTATGTATAGAAAAATAAAGGGAAATAAATCATCAATGTAGAACCCTTTTCTATCATCGTGGCCACAACAATCCAACCAGAAGAACCAGAGGAGATCGAGGAGGAAGAACACCTATTCCACTCACAGATGTGGGTAAAGGGGACCCCAATGCATTTCATTGTTGACAATGAGAGTCGAAATAACCTAATATCAACCAAGGTTGTCAAAAGAATAAAGTTGTCGACAATTCCACACCCCCAACCATACGCCATTGGTTGGTTGAGCCAAGAATGATACCTTCACGTCAACCAACAATGTCGCATATCCTATGACATCTGACCCTTCAAATATGAGGTACTATGTGATGTTTCCCCACTCGAAGTTTTTGATGCTCTTTTGGGACAACCATATATGTGGAAACGTCATGATGTTTATGAGTCTTGGCCCTGTAGTGTTATTATTACTCTAAGGGGTAATCTCTATAAGGTACTAGAGGTAGTTTCAACTATTGTCACTTGATTGATCTCAGGAAAACAATGCCGCAAATTAATATCTTATACCACAAAGTTTGTCCTCTTCATGATTTCGTCAGAAGGCGAACAGAAGGTCACTGTGATCACTACAGCCCCAAGCCAATACATTTCTATACAACATAAGCAGGTTGACAAGATTGTAGAGGAGCACAAAGATAACTTTATTCACCTACAAGGGTGCCTCTACACTACCAAGTCAAGCAAATCTATAACATTGTTATATTACACACATCCCTTTTCAAGTGTGCTTGGGGTTCCAACCATTGGCCCCAGTTTATGTAGCTCTGTCCATTTCATCCACACAAGAAGAATCTACCCATGCTCAAACTAAGGCTAATAAGGAAGCTATATTTTTTGAACAAATTCAACACTCATCCAACAAGTCCATGACATTTTGTAGAAATCAAATGCCAAGTACAAGAAACGACATGACCAACATCGATTTCCACACAACTTTCACATTGGTGATAAGGTTTGGTTACATTTGCAGAAAGAGTGCCTTGTAGGACCCCATCAGAAGCTTCAACCACTTTGATATGGGCCTTACACCATCACCAAGGATGTAGGTGAAAATGAATTTGAATTAAGTATTCCCCCATTCCTTGTGTTGCATCTAGTCTTCAATGTGGAGCTCCTTCACCCATATTTTCCACCGCTATTGGACACCTCGGAGGTAGCTGAGCACTTGGCCCCTACAAAAATAAACTCTGTATACCTTGAGTAGGATATAGTATATTGAATCATGGATACATGGATGAAATTCACCCTCCAACATAACCTACAACTCTACTAGGTCATCAAAGTAGGGTAGCTTCTTCACCATGGAAAGTGGCTCACTGGGAGACAAATTCAACATAATTTCCCCCATCTGATGAGGGAACCTGAAGAAGTGGGGACCATTTCTTCTTAAGGGGGGAGGATTGATCCAAGTGAAAATTAGTGGCCATCCACCTCTTCCACTCGATCACCATGATAATTGTTTATTTTTACCATCGGGAATATACGATCCCATAGAGTCCATGATTTTGGTAAACCATGGTATTTGGTGGGAGAATAATAATAATAATAACTGGAGAAAATCCATGTGCATGGTTTTTGCAACCTATGGAATTCACCCATGGTTTTTTTGTAACCCATGGTATTTGAAAAATAAAACAATTAACAATAAAATAATGAAAAGACATGACTTCTACGAGGAACCCCCTAAGTACCATATATATGAGCCTCTCATTTGTAAAGGAGGACATTCATTCATAATGTATTTATAAGGATTTTTATATTTAATAAAGAGTTGATTTTGTGCCATATTATTCTCTTTACATTATTTTGTCGCATTGAATTTGCAATTTTCCATTTCATTCCTTTCACAATCTGGATCACAAGTGGTGCCTTGTCATTGGGCATACGTTCGAGCAGGGGAGAAATGAGGAATTTCCAAGTGGAAGTCGAGTACTGTGGGACCCATTGTATTTTGAGAAGGGGTATCCATGGATTGAAAAATATGGGATTTTATATAAATGAGACTTTTGGAAAGTCTTGAATACCAGATACCAGATATCCATAGTTTTGGGAAAGGTTAGATGGTGTATATCCAATCATATGTTTCAACAATGAAGTAGTAAGGCCTTATTTCAGCATGGATAGGAAGCCACATTGACCATTCCATGTAGGCCAACATGAATACAGATGTGTCCATGTGGTTCCAGGTGGCACAATGCCACATCAAAAAAGGGGGGGAAATTCCTAGAAAAATTTAGAGGGGCGTACATTTCTACTTTGAGCTCAAAAGTGAGAAAACAAATAGTCATTGGAAAGATCTTGGAGCGAGGAATTCACTTATGCACCCAAAATATTGGTTTGAGTAGTAGAAATTAAAATAAACTCAAAAGAAGATGATTAGTGGCCTAAAGAGTAGAAAAATTATGTTTTCTTTTTTCAAAAATGTGTATAGATGTTTGGTCTAACAATTTTTTTATTTCATGCACATTTTATTGCAAAATTTAGAGGTTCAAGAGGGTAGTTTGGTTCCATTATGAGAACCATAGTCATTGAGGATGCCCACAGGTCTTATGGCTATGAGGATGAATTTACAAGGTTGTATGGAAGCATGGGAAATGATGAGACAAAATCCAATGGAAGAAGAGGCAGTGTAATACCCCGATTTTGAGTCCTCGGATTAAATAATGTATTTTGTTTATTTGATGAAAGGTAAAGGCACCCAAACAATTAAAAGAGGTCGGAGTGCCTAGGAAATGTAATACTTTGATCATTATTGATAATAAAATACATTGTTGGCTACAAGATAGACACAGACAAGAGTTATAGGGGCTATGATTCCACAAGAGAGGGGGATAAAGGGGATAAGTCTTTATATTATATTTTATTTACACACCTTGGAATTTTGATAGAGAAAGAAGTCATTACATGAGCTTCTTGGGGATAAAGCCATGTGGTTCTTGATTTCATGTAATTATATAAATAGCTCTTGTGGGTTTTTTGGGGGTTCACTCTTCATTTTTTGGTTCTTCATTCATTGTTACTCATTCATTCTTGTTCTTGATTGGGACATGGGGATGAATTGATGATGAAACAAGACATTGTTTTGATAGCTATAGTAATTATTGATGTATTCCAGCCATGAATTGGTGCATGTATGATTGAGAGGCATTGAAATACACTAAAACTTGCTTACAACTGTGAATCTTGAGAGTCCCAAAATGGAGATTCTTGACCAAATGCAATGGATCTCTTAAAAGAAGTGGAAAACATGAGGGATTGCATGACAATGAATGGGGTTCATTGTCTTTGGGTGGTGTAGGCTGGAGAGAACATAGTTGGTGTACTTTGGATTGTTGTGTGTTGAGAAACCTGTGAGAGCTTGAGTGCTCACTGGTTTGGGAAGTTGAGTGTCACTCTGAAATATGTCCTTGTGGATTCATAGCCTTGACTTAGGGGTGACCTACTGTTGAGACTTGGAACAACAATGTATAAGTTTTGGTGGAATGTCCTTGGTCCGTAGTTAGTTGGTGATTGGTTTTGTTTATGATAAGTTCTCTCTGTCATACGTTTCTCTTCGTGTATGTTTATTTCTGTTGTGTATTAATTATTATCTATGAGATGTGTATTTTAATGTGTCTGATTGTTGGTTATTGTTGTGCATGGCATGCTTAATCATTCCCTTAAAGTCCAACGTGAATATTTATTATTGCATGTGCAGTTATTGCATTTCTTTCATGGTTCTTTATTAATTGATTGTTATCAGAATTCAAAATCAATTCTTGAAGTGTGATTTGAGGTAGCATAACCAACCTCCTAGTGGATGGGTACGTTATAGAGTGGTACTAGAGCTTCTAGTTCAAACGTCAGATTGGTATGGGATGAAACGAGTGCGAATTGAGAAAATTTGTTGTTGTAGACTTTGGTTTGAGCGAATTTGGGGGAAAATGATGGAAAATTAGAGAGAAAATCCCCAAATTTGTGATCAAAACCGAGTTTAAATGATTCAAGACTATCTAAGAAGTTTAATGGAGTCGATCTGCAAAATTAATGAGTTAGATTCGACCTGCAAGGTTGAAAAATTGAGTTTTAATGGACACTGTAGTGTTGGACAGAGTTTGATGAATCGATGACCAGGATCATGTTTGATATTGAGATCAATGACCTAGATTCATCCTTGAAAAATTAAAAAACTTCTAATGTTTTCAACTTTTGGAAAAGTTACTAGATCGATTACCAAGATTTACTTTTGGCAGTTGGGAAAATGAGGAAGATTGATGATCCATACTCATTTTCATCTGTTGGGAGGTTGGAGCTAATAAATGACTAGGATTCAATGTCAAAGCTCGGAAAGTAGAGCAGATCATCGGTCGAGAATAGTTGGCAGAGTTTGGAAAAGTTTGTTAGATCAATGACCGAGATCAATTTGAATAATAGATCGATGACCTAGATTAATCAGAAATTGGTCAAAAAAATTCTAAGTGTTAGAGTTGGCCTGAGGAGATCCCTGACGATCGATAGTTAGGTTGGATGGATTGGTGAAGTATTTTTAGTTGTCCAAGGGAAATGGTTGATGATCTGATGGGATGATGGTCATGTTAGCCATATTGGTGAAGTATTTATAGTCATCCATGGGAAATGGTCGATGGGCCGACGATCAGGTCAACTATATTGTTGAAGTATTTTTAGTCATCCGAGGGAAATGCCCGACGAGTCAATGGGATGACGGTCCGGTTGACTGGATTGGAGAAGTATTTTTAGTCGTCCAAAGGAAATGGAAGATGGTTCGATGGTCAGGCGTTGACCAAGTTGGCGAAGTGGTGGGTCAAGAGAAATGCCCAACGATCGATGAAGGAAAGAGGGTGATGACATGTCATTCCACATTAACATCCATGTGTCATGCCACATTAACATCCAAATGTCAAGCCATGTCAGCCAAAATTTAATGTTATGGTCTATGTGTCATGCCACATCAACATCCATGTGTCATGCCACATCAACAAATAAATGGCCAACGAACGATGGTTGGGTCGACCAAATTGGAGAAGTGTTTTCCATCACTCAACAGGAATGACTGATGATCGATGGTTGGGTCGACTGAATTAAGAGAGTGTTGCATCTGCCAATGAAGATCGTTGATGGTCTATTACTGATGGTAGGGTCAGTTGGTTTAGAGATGTGTTGTAATCAGTTTCCAATGAAAAGGACAGATGATCGATTTTCGAGTAAAAATTTTAGGTAGTTAGGAATATCAAGGACCTAGATCTCACCCGATTTTGAGATCAATGGTGTAGATTGCCACATAGGAAAGACTGCCCATAAATGGGGCATATTAAGTAGGATTGAGATGAAACTTCTAGGTTTTTTCTGCAGAGGATATCTACAAATGTGATAGAAAGGGCCATTGTCCTTTTTTGCTTGGGGTTGTCATAAATTGGAAAATAGTGGGTTTTAAAGATCTGGGTCCATATCATTGGCATAAATCCAGATTAAACTAAAATTATTGGAGAGAGTCGATAAAGCAGACATGGAAATAACCCATGAAGAAAATAAATAAATTCTATGGGGATACTAAAATAGGCCTAAATTCACTATTTTGGGCCACGTTTTGGGGATTTTTTATATTTTTAGAGGAAAAGTGACCCTAGATCACAAAAATGGAAAATTTTGTTTACTAGACATTTGATCTACTCATTAAGACAAAACTTTTTGGTCTAGTGAAATTTTTCCATAAGTGTACAGATTGTTGCAGTTTTTTACTAGAGCATATTGTTGCAGGAGCATCAGATCGAAAATTTGAGAGTTGTTGTGAATTCCTCGTCATTATTATTATCTATGTCTCATACAAAAGTTTCTCTATTTCTTGAAATATTTTCTTCTACAATTTACAGAAATTGGTCTTTCAATAAAATTACGAAAGTGAACAAATTTACCGACTTAACAAGAAATGCGACCTCAAAATGAGAACTCTGTCACCAAAACCCATATTTTTGCATAAAAAACATGAAAATCAACCCCCAAATAAAAAAGTGGTGCTATCGGTAGCACCATTTTTTTAAACGGGGTCAAAATTACAACATTTTTCGAGCATGGCCTTCAAAACTCATATAGTAGCTAAGAAAAACCTTAAAATCAACACTTAAATAAAAAAATGATGTTACATAAAGCATTTTTTTTTTCAAAACATTAAAATTACTAATAACTTGAAATCGTATTTTTAGTAGTTGGTACCATTGAAAACCAAAACCTCAAAATCAACCATCAAATTGAAAAGTACTGCTACATGTAGCACCCATTCTAAAATTGGGGTATTAAAATGACACATTTTTTTTAAGTGGTAAAAGAAATCATCATTACTGTAAACAAAATCATAAAATTAACCCTTAAATGCTTACTTTTCAAATCTTAGTTTATCACTCCAAGCACAAGATAATACATAATGCCATGACAATATCACACTATACTTTAAAAATTCAACATCACTTTTTAATACTATTTTACTTTTAATAAAAAAAAAAATACAAGTTACATTGAATGAAGCATAAATTATTTCTTAAAAATATTGCTATATTTTCCATATTCAAAACATATGAGTTAAGGAATTTTATTATATTCTCCATAATCAAAACATATAATTCATAAAACATAGAAATGATTCATAACTTCATGTAAGATCATATGTAAGTTCAATGCTCATTTCTAGTTACCATAAAAATATCATATGGATAAAAAATATATAAAATGTTTCATACACTTATTCATATTGACTCATGGATTCCGAAATACCATCAGAGTCTACATTGTCTTCAGATGAATGATTGGATGAAGATGCAGATGATCCGTACTCTTCAATATTATCGATGAATGCACCATCTGAGTCTACATGCATGCCCAACATTTCAGATTTCAAAATCCTTTTAGATCTATGACTAGGTTCAACAGACTCCCATCTTGCCGTTATTTCTTGTGGTAGCAACCTCTTGATAATATTTGTTGGCTTGGAGAAAAGAGTTCATCTCTTTCTCAAATTGAAGTCATAAATAAGTATGTCAATATCCTCTAATTTTAAGAGATCTGTGCGACGACGAGTTGTATTTTGACCCTTGTTTTCTCTTTCTATTGACATGTTTCTCAACCACCATATCTAGCTTGTACACACCATTGAATGGGTGTGTACCTGTTTCATAACAATGCACTTCAATTGAAATAACATCTTTATTTTCTTTCTCAATCTTTATAACCTTTGCAATCCAGAATGGATAACCATGTGGATCTTCAGTCGCTAAGACTACAATCATGCTACCCTCCTTAATATCATGTATTGAACCCCTGTAAAGGTCTTCTATGGATTCACGTTGTGCATGTGACCTTCGAGAATCAATACACATTTGTCTTTCCTCTGCTTATGTAAACTCAATAGCACCTTTAGATTCTTGTTGTTCAACAATGTTTCTTTCTTTGGATTCATTTGGCATATTTTGTGGCCAATGAAATGGTGTATTAAAAGATGTATCTTCATTTGTCTAGCTTGAAATTATGTCACTTTGACCATTGAAAAAATACTCCCACCAAACAGAATCAACAACATCAAAGTACTCATATGTATCTTTAATCATCTTTTTTATTTCTTCCAGGCATTTTGAATAATCTACATCTCTATTACGCGTCCATGCATTATGGATTTCAGAAACTAATTGTAATAACAATAACTTTGATTCAAATATTGGACGATCTGGAATGAACTTCAAACATGCTAAACTTAATATTGCTTTCACCATATAAGTGTTTTCCCATCAACGTTTTTGAAACAAAATTGACGTTGGAAGCTAATCTCATTAAGATACTCAATACATTTTCCTTCACGATGCGATCCCTGAATAAATCTTCACATGTCAATCGTTTCTTCTAATATATGAAAAACATGATCTAGAATGTATGCTTTCTTAATACATTCAATCAATGATGGTAGGCTTCCAACATTTTTCCTCTTCAATGTTACTAAAAAAAATTGAACATTTGATCAATATGATCATGAGTGTGTCCAACAAGAAGGAAAACAACTTTCACGTTTTGAAAGATTCCTAGTTTAACAAGCATGCTTAGATATCCAAACACAAATTGATTTTTATTTTCACGACTAGTTTTGTCCAACTATAGATAGAGAACTCAAGGAATATAGCCAGACCAGTGAGTGAACACATGATGACTTATGGTGTTGGTCATATTTTCATCATTATGAATATTTGGAGCTATAAAGTAAACACTTGGAAACATTTTACCAAGTGAAACTGAATGAAATTTTGTTCCTCTAAATTTTTTGGTGTACAGACAAAATGTGGTAGAAGTGTTTTCTTCTGGTCCATGCCATCAATTATCATACCTCAATATTTGTTTGGAGCATCATAACACTTCTTCCAATGTTTGTACAATGTTTTCCTTTCACTTGATTATTGATTTTGATGTTCTTGAAGTGCTTTGACTATGGAATCTGCACATGACATAAAATGAAAATATTGATCATATGTTTTCATAGTTGATAACTATCCAATTTAAAAAAAATAAAAATAAATAGTAAATACATACCTCTTTCTGCCTCTTCATATTTATCACTTCTTGATTTAAGGGTAGCTCATATACTGGAAATCCCCATCCTTGACTTCTTAGGAATATAGACATTGTTGAATTATTTCTTCCATATTCTTGTAAAATATGCATATGTAATAAAATTACCATTTCTTCTTGACAATTTCAACATATCCTTTGTACAAGTTGTATATTTCTGTCCTTGAGAAATTATTTGGAATATGTATTGTGTCTCTATTTGGCATACACTCTCCATGTTTGGAAAATAAGTCATACATCCACGACAATGTAGTGTTTTTAAATGGCCCACTCTCTTTTCCATGATGTAACTTTGAATAAAATGAAGGATCTTTTTCCAACCTTGTTTGGATTCTTAATAGATGAAGATTACCAATTGACTGATTTTTTTTGAAATCCTTTCTCCAAAGTAAAATATTCCCAATACGATAATCATATTATGTCTTGGTGGATATCATGCACCCCATCAAATATGAATTTTGCATGCTCTTATTCATTGACAAATATGTATTCCTTTTATTCAAGGTATACATGTAGTCCATGATTTTCAAACAATTCTTTTGAAAACATTCACTTGAAATCAATTCACTTATGGAAATTGATTTAGTGATAAATTCTTTCCTAGATCTTGTATAACTAGAATGATTTTGATTGATATAAAAAGGTCTAGTCCTGGTCCTAGACACAACGTTTCTTTGCAATGTCTCCACTATTTCATCATCCTCACTAGAAAAAATTTCCTCATCACCATAAGGATTATCAAACAAAACATTGTCAGGAGACTGAACAAGAGAATGTTGATCACCTTGATTTGTTGCAGCTGAATGGTTGAGAACATGATATTCATTCGTATGTCCATCATCAACTTCATTGATAATCTCGTTGATGAGAGGAATATCAATCTCACTAGAAAAATGATTACCATCCTCACCAATTCCATTGGATCTTCCATGAAAATATTCACTTGAAAAAAAATCATCATCACTCTTAAGATTATCAATGCCATTAATATCCTCACTTGGAGAAACATTTCCATCATCGTCATTGGTACCTTGAAAATCCTCATTTGGAGGAAAATCATCATCAACATTGTGTCCACCATTGACATAATCATCTTCATTGCTTTCAAAATCCCCACTTGAGGGAAATTCTTCATCATCATGCTTAGTAACTTGAAAATATTGATCAGTATCTTCAAAATCCTCACTAGGAGGAAAATCATCATTATCAACATTACTACCTTTAAATCTCCCACTTGGGAAAGAGTGTCCACCAATGGCATAATCATCTTCACTACTTTGAAAATCCTCACTTGAGGGAAATTCTTCATCATTCTTCTTACTGCTTTGAAAATCCTCACTTGGAGGAAAATCATCATCACCAGGATTGCTACCTTTAAATTCCCCACTCAGGAAAGAGTGTCCACCATTTCCATAATCATCATCACTACTTTTAAAATCCCCACTTGGGGAAAATTCTTCATCATCCTAATTCGTGCCTTGGAAATCCTCACTTGGAGCAAAATCATCATCACCAACATTGTTTCCTTCGAATTCCCCACTCGGGAAAGAGTGTCCACCATTTCCATAATGATCTTCACTACTTTTAAAATTTCCACTTGAGGGAAATTCTTCATCATATTCATTAGTGCCTTGGAAATCTTCATCGTTACCTTGAAAATCATCACTTGTAGGAAAATTATCATCCCAATCATTTAAACTTTGATAATAGTCTCCACTTTGACCTACATTTTGATTATTTTCAATATTATTGAATTGCTGAATAGATTGATCACCATCCTATTCCTCCTCTTTATCATTGGTTCCTTCAAAGTCCTATGATTTAGGACTTTCCCAAGGAGCATGTTGAATAACATTGCTTGAACTATGATCAAAATTCTGGCTAGCTGGAAAATACGATACCTCATTTACATTACAAGCATTCCCATCACATTCGCTAGTACCAAAAGAATAGGTATGCAAACAATTTGTTGATGCCTTAGAAATAAAATATTCTTTATCTAATGAAGCCATCACTTCTCACTAAGAACATAGAGTGATACAAATTCTCACCCTCCCAATGACAATATTATAACTTGCAAAATGAACTTTTCCCTCAAAAATCCCCCCCCCCCCTCACAAAATATTCCCCAAAATTTTCCCCTGAAAATTTCCCTCCAAAATTTTCTGCTCAAATTTTTCCCTCCAAAATTTCCCCCCTAATTTTTCCCCTTTATTATTTTCCCTTCGAAATTAAAAACAACTCAAATTCTTTTATTTCATTATTTACTCGTAAATTACAATATTTTTCATGTTTGTTTATTTATCCCGCATTAATTAAACTTAGCGATGATCCATATAATTTTAGGTATATGTGTAGACAATCTTCTTTTTTATTTATCCCACATTCATTATACTTAACAATAATTTATATCATCTGTGTTATATATACACAATCTTATTTTGTCTTTTTACATTGCGTGGAATATTGGGAAACATTCGTTAAGTAATTTGGACCAATCTAGAAGGGAGAAACATCGAGAAGACATTCAAGGAGAATCTAACATTTCAGATGTTAGTTATTTTTTAAATTCTTACCATTTACCAAAAAAATATTTATAAGATCATCTTTGAATCTCATAAGATTTTTGCATGCGAAAAATTAAAAAAAGCCTAAATTTTTAAAATGTTTTCTAATTATTATTTTTTAAATCACAAATTTTAAAAAAATATGATACCTTTTTCAAAGAAATTTTAACAAATTCTTAGGTATTTTCGAAGAAAAAGAAGAAAAAAAATGCAAATTTAGGTATAGTTTTTTAAAAGTTTTTACACTTTTAATTGTTTTTTAGTGAAAATTTTATAGTTTTGGCCCATGATGGCTACTGGTTGGAATTCCACTCCCACACAAGACCTTTATTTGGCCTACGTGGGAATTCGAGGCGATGCCCAACTTTGCCCCAACCCCCCGACGACCAAGTCACTGCCCCACAAGGTTGTGGCTTGGTCGCCGGGAGGCAGCCCTGCAACCAAGCTCTAGGTGTGGTTGAGGCTTGGCTACGTGGATAGGGTGATGCATGACATCACCCCAACCCTTGGGTGTGCCTAGAGATTAGCCACGATGCTGACCCCCCTGCAACCAAGATTTGGGCACGCCTAGGGCTTGGCCGTGGGGGGGAAATCCCCACGGACAAGCCTTGGGTTCTCCCATGGCTTGGTCAGAGGGCTAGTTGGGGTGACGCCAAACATCACCTTAGCCCCCCGTAAGCCAAGGCTTGGTCCCAACATCGCCCCAGTAACTCCATGGGTCAATTTTTTTTTAAACTTAGTTGTTATAGTCGATGTTTTTTTTTTTAATTTATTATAATGTAAAAGGCCTATTTTTTTTTTTTTTCATATAGGAAAAATGGCACGAAAGAGATTATTTATGAAAGTATCTAGATCACGACCTACAATAATGGCATCCAAAATTGAAAATGGGACCTCGATGAATGCTAGGGAAAATTGATAGCACAACACCTGAGTTGTCATGGGAAATGAAGAATGTTTGAGAGTGGAAATCCATGGAAGGTGAAAACAAAATGGAATATTCTTGGTTTGTTAAAAACAAGCAAGGAAACAATGGAGAACATCTATATTTGTATTATGTTGAGTTTGAACATGTGCAAGGAAATCATCAGGCACCTATCTTGTTACGAGATATATGTTTGGTGCCAGACACAAATATTGTTTATGCACTCGTCAAACAAGGTAGGACTTATATCAAGATTAGATATTGTTTTAAATTGAACAATTATAACAAGGATGCATGTTTTATAGAATTATGTGCATCCATCATTGATGACATTGAGAAACACAATGTAAGTTTTTTTTATTTTTATTTTTGTATCCTTTATTATTTTTAGTATCCTGTTAATTTTTTAATTTTATTTAACACGAAAACGTTATATTTTATTTTTATAGGATTTTGCCGAATGAATTTCACATATATTAGTGGGGATTTACTCTACATAGAATAATATCATGGATGTCATCAATGCTTTTCATATTGAAAAGACACAAGAAGGAAGGAAAAAGAAACAAAAAGTAACAGAGGTTGAAGCTGCAAGAGTAGACATAGAAGAACATAAACATGAAAGAAGATAGAAAAGTTCTCATTCTAGAAATCCTAAAAAAGTTACATTTGAAAATGAGGAAAATCCAAATGAATATTTTGTTTAGATTATTCCAAGTGAGGTTATCACTCATTCTCTCAAAAAGAATAAACAAGATAAATGCAAAAGAGTGATGATAGATGATGATTCCATTCATATTGATTATGAAGAAATTGTTGATTTAGATGAAACCCATTTAAATCATAAGAGGAAGAAAGCAATTGTTGTTGATGATGAAGAAGCCATCGTTAGATCTGAATATTATAATGAAAGTCGTAAAGGTTGAAGAGAAATAATAACACTGGGTGTTGATCTAGAGGATGATATTATGAAAAGAACACAAAATGTCATTCAAAATAGATTGAGGACGACAAACTTAGTAGATGATGGCCATACATTTCAGTTGAATGTAAAACAACTTTATAAACCCACAGAAGGGAAATAAAAATATCAAATTAGAAAACCGCATCACTTGCATATTCACAATTTGAAAGTATTGATTAGGTACAATCCATATGCACACGTGGTTGGATACCTAGTTCTTGTTAACCCAATGGAAGTTCCTAAGAGAGAAGAATTTGATAAATCAAAATATTTTGATTACAAATATTATGTGATTGGAGGAAATCATTCTACAGATGCTAGAAGAGAATTGATGCAAGAATATCCCAATAATCTTCTTTTTGAGACAATGAAATGCATAATTTATGTTTTTTTAACAGATTCAGAAGAAAAATTATTAGCATGGGATTATAACATAGATAATGAGTATAGAATATCCATGACTTTCATTCAAAGGGTGAGATTTATCCATAATGAGTTTTTTGAAATATGTCATGGGGAGAGATCAAATGTTGATGCCAAGTTTCAGAAACAATGTTGTATGTAAACATGCTTCTAAATTGATGATGAAAATGTAAAAGAAAAAAAAATCGCAAAGGAAATGATGTATTTATAGATTTGGATAGCTATTTTCAGGTATGGGATTTTATATATGAGATATTCATCCTATGGGAAAATATTAGTATAAAAATCAGAGAGTTAAGAAGGATAAACCATTAATATGTAACACAAGTAAGATAGGTTCTGAAATAAAAAAATTGCCAAAAGATATGACTATAACACCTTGGAGAATGACATAAGGAGTGAAGGATGAGAAACTTATCATAACTATATTATCATGTGTAAGGTCGGTTGAATTGTCAATGGAAGAAATGTGGGATGAATTTAAAAAGTAAGTTTGTCAAGTTATTTTTATTTATGTTAGAACAAGAAAATTAATGTTTTCAGTTTAAGATATCAATGTTCTAAGTATTTTATTATATATATCATTATAACATTATTTATTTTTTTATTTAGTCAGAAGATGTATATGACAATACAAGAGGAAATGGTTAATATATTGAATGAAAAAAGTTTGGATGATGTTAAACTCAACTATCCAGATTCAAGCTCTACAAGAATATTGAAACAATTTTTTGTTGCATTCAAAAATGTATGTTGATTTATTATATTCATATTATTCGTTTGTAGGTTAATTTATTTCTATTTTAATATCTCTATCTATCTATCTATCTATATATCTATCTCTCTCTCTCTCTAGATATATGTTTTTTTGCTTCATTAAATATGCCAAAGAAGAATGCAGATGGAGTACTTGAAACCTTCAAAAGTTTTATTCAAAAAACCAAGTTTCAAAAAGAAAGAAGGAGACATGTTCAAATTGTTGAACTTGATGACAACCTTGATCACTACAATTGGAATGGGCTTGACACTGTTCAACATAAAGTGATATTAGGTGATTGTGAACAAATTGGAAATATTGTTCCTAAAAATGAATACTCCCTAGTTATTGCGAATATCCCTCATGGTTATAATATCCAAAACATTGGATATGATACTGAGCCTTATACTTACCAAGCTTTCAATGAAGTGGTTATGAGATTTATGGAAGTCACAACATCATCATTTTGGATATTTCTAGTTTTTCATTCAGACACACAACAAGGATAAGTACAATCAAGCTTCAAGGGAAAAGAAAAGACAATGATGCAACTTGTTTGGTAAGATATTGAAAGTGTATCTTTATCAATTAAGATTAGAAATCAATTTTATTAATTCACAAATTAATTGAATTTTCACTTATTTATGTTACAGACACACGCCTAATATTCAGAGCTCCAATAGAGAACCATTTAAATGTGATTTTGAGAGTATACATCTTGAAACCTAGACAAAAGATGATTCTTATAATTCTATTCTTGTCAATGTAAAGGATGGAGGGAAGCCTAGTAGTTTATTGGTTTACAATTTTGTGACTAGAAAGTTAACATACGAAGAAAATGATTTGAAATGAGAGATGGTTAACATTTATAAAAAACGACAAGAAATAATTAATTATCTTATAGATACATTTTCAAATGAAGGAGATTGGGTTTTGGATTTGTTCTCGAGTTCAGGTAAGAATTATTGTCTATCATTTATGAAACCATACTTCAATCTTATATTATTTTTAATTTATGTCTTTTTATAGTATTTAACTTTATTATTTATTTTTTATTTGGTGATTAGGTACAACATTAGCATGTTTCTTACAAAAAGGAAGAAATTGCATAGTCGTTGAAAGTGACCCAATACAATGCATCTTTATTCAACAAAGAATTAATGCTATTCAAGGTCTTCCAGATGAAATGAAAGAAGTTGTCTTGAGGAAAAGATATTTTAGTGAATCAAAGGTGGTAAATGTTGGAAGATTGGTTGTTGTCATTGATGGCAACCCTAGTCATGGGTTTTGGACCTCAAGATTGATGAAGGTATTTGGACATGAAGGAAAATGCACATGCAGATACGACACCCATTGATGTATAGTATACATCATTTTGTTTCCTGTGGTATGTGGCACGTCATGTGGATCCTCATGGTTGAGGAGAAATGATTTTTTAAAGATGACAAAGTGAATTGAAGAAGGAAGTACATGTAGGCCCTGAAGATAATTAAAGAAAAGAATTACAAAATAAGAAAGTGTCAGGTTGGCCCTAATGTTAAAAGG
>ML782658.1:284410-303189 GCA_009831015.1 Picea engelmannii
TACATCCCTTTTGTTGTAGTAACGACGGGTTCATTACATAAGGTAATACAATCTCTTTTTATTTACAAAAAAAAAGTCTGTGTGTGTGTGTGTGTGTGTGTGTATATATAATGTTTTAGGAGTCAATTTTGAGTTTCTTCTCTGTGACGATACTAGTTCTCAAGGCCGCGATTTCAATTATGTATTAATTTTAACTCCAAAAAAAATGGGTGATACTGGTAGCATCACTTTTCGACTCGGGGTCAAATTTAAGGTTTTAAGTTTTTGTGATGACCATAATTTCAAACAAGTTGGAATTTAAGGGTCAATTTTAAGGGTTTTGTTCGCAATGGTATCAATTATCAAGGTTGTGATGTCAAACAAGTTGTAATTTTAACCACCCCCCAAAAAAGGGTGCTACTGGTAGCACCTCTTTTTAAAACGAGGTTTTTTTTGTGTTTTTGACACAAAAATATGGGTTTTTTGGACCATATTTCTATTTTGAGGTCACAGTTCTTGTTAATTTAGTAACTATGTTTACAAGTAAAAGAAAGTTTGCAACAATAAAATGTACAACCAAAAATTAAAGAGTACGGAATTAAGGAAGATGGATTACTTATGCATAAAAATAGAATTTATGTTCCTAATTTCGAAGAACTTTGGAATTTAGTGTTAAAAGAAATGCATAATGTTACATATGTCGGACATCCTGGCTATGAGAAAACAATTGAAACAGTAAGAAGCCAATTCTTTTTTCCAGGAATAAAGAAGGATGTTGTTGATTACATTTCCAAATATATGGAATGTCAGAGAGTGAAGGGTGAGCATAGACACCCAGTGGTTTTCCTACAACCATTACCAATTCTAGAGAAGAAATGGGAAGTGGTAACCTCTGACGCCCTATTTCACCTGACTATTTGTATAAAATAGACTTATTCTTTGAGTTCGTTTTCTCGCAAACAACCCAATTAATTAATACATGATGAATGATAGACTTGTTATGAAATTATTAAAATGTCAAATATGAAATTGATAATTACGCATTATATCCTGTTAAATAAATTTATGGATGATCATGATTGTAAATACATTACTGATGAGTTTCTAAGTGTACTTGAATCTCAATGATTGGTTGACGCGAGTATCATCAACAAGATAGTGGAACTCTAGACTGAGTTTGAGAGTAAATGAATTGATGAAATTTTGAATAAATGACTTATGTTGATTATGGACATGCCGATTAAAAACATTTTAGTGGATGCAGGCACAATAATCATGATTTATGATCCGACTCACAAAAGGATTAGTAGGGCTATACATAACCAAACCCACATAAAGGGAGGGGTGGAACAATGTCCCTGATTCCACTCACTAGCACTCCCTCCATGTCTAGAGTTGAATAGTGAGGGACACTCTTACTCAGAGGGTTGCATGATGTCGTGAGAGTAGACTGGGTCTCAGTCACTTGTGAAGTGTATTGAGGGGTGCACAATAAGACGAAGGCCTTATTCCTCAACATCCAATAGTCTCATAATAGGGGAAACTATAGGAGTAGTAGGATCTTCGCCAATTGTTCCATATTCCCAATGCTCAAGGTCAAAAGCACTTGAAGGGAATGACGCATGGAGCCCTTGGAGTACATCAGTACATCCTGAAGGGCATGGAATTCGTGGCACCCTTAGCCTTTGTTTCAAATTAAACTTTTAGTATAAAGTGAAACATGTAATTTAACCTAAGGGTAAGGTGATAAAGTAAATGGATAGAGTCTTGTTAGAAAAATTGAAAATCAAATTTTATTGGAAGGGTTATATGTTTAGGGAACAATTAATTTATTCTAAGAATTTATGGTTAAGGGTAATATAGAATTCAAGAAAATAAATCAAATTATTAAAGAAAATAAAACAACTTGGAAGGAAACTAAAATATGTGCATGATATAAAATAAGTGAATAAATAAATAACATTTATTAAATTCATGAGAAACAATTGTATAAGGGAAACATCTAAGGGAAAATATAAAAGACAAGAAAAGCATGGGAACACCTAAGGGAAAATCTAAAAGCCAAGAAAAATAGGGAAACATCCAAGGGGAAATATAAAATGCAAGAAAATCATGGGAACACCTAAGGGAAAATCTAAAAGACAATAAAAACTAGGAAACATCTAGGAAAAAATATATGAGACAAGAAAAGAAGAGGAATCTTAAATAAAAATTAAGAAACAATTGAGAGTAATTTTAGAAGTTTAAAGAAAGTGAGTGAGGGAAATAATTTGTTTCTAAATTTAATTGATAAATTCCTTTGCAGGGGGGAGGATAGAAAAGAGAGGTCTTGGGTCAAAAGGGGGATCACATTCTACCCTATTGTTGGAAAGCCATCGTAATGACCGTAGACTTGCGAGTTACTATTTTTAGTTGGACAACGAGGTGTGCTAAGATGTGGGATCCTCTTACTTGTGAGTGGGCACTTCGTAGCTAGTTCTTTGGCTGTTTTTTTATAGCCCCTCTGTGAATTGGGGGGCATAGGGGAGAAGAGTACGTGTTGCGTTGGCTGGGAGGAATCTGGTGAGTCATTCCAATGGTTGGAAAGCTTCGGTAAGATTGATGAAATTCCAGTGACGATGACGCAAAAGGATCAACAATAATGCAAGATTCAATCATGTTCCAATTCGACATCAGTCATCCAATGAATGGTAATATTTACTTATTGTAAAATATAGTTGCTAATGCAAAGGGTTATTGGATTACATTTCTGAATTGTTAAGAGAGTCATGCATATAAATTAAGTACTAGTGTGTATAGTTTTCAATTTGGATTGTGCATGATTCGATTGCATTGAATGACTGAAGTCCACATTATTAAGAAATTGAATTGTTCTTCGTTCGAACCTAAATTTGAATTTCTAGCGTAAATTATATTTTACATTGTAAAATAGTAAATAAATACATGGAAGATTATATTTCTGTGAACATGGTTGTATACTCGATGAAGAGTTTTAGAGCTCCATCATCTAAATTTTTATTGTGGTCATGAAATACATTTTCAATGTGAACTGGGATTCAAATGCCTTCAAATAATCTAGTGTCCAAATTTGCATACTCAAGAAGAAGTGTTTGTTTTAGTTCCAAAATATTTGCATACTCTATAATCTACAAAGAATATCATTTTTTTATCAGATGCATTCAATACCCATTCTCCAAAAATCTTGCAAAGTGCGGAGTAATGATAGAAATTCACATTAGATTCTTGTTGTTGGTTCATTTTTTTATATGTATATCCAAGAATATCTTCAGGTTGATTGATATGGGAGCCTAAAGTTGAATTTATTGTGAGTAACTTTCAGGTGCAGTTTTATTTATTTATTTTCCATTTTGCACATATCACAATAATTATTTAACTTCTATAGCATTAAAATCTTATATTGAAACCAAATTCTGAATTGAATTGGGTATGATAATAAATCGCTCTCAAGTGAATGTTATACCTTCCACACTAGATATTTTTGGTCCTCAGTGAATTCGTTTAAAATATCAATGACATTTAATATGACCATGGTAGTTACATAAATTAAGATCCTTATGAAATCATAATCTAATCCTAATATTTTCATAGTATGAGGGAATTCCATTTAATGAATTTATTAGAATGTACAATTCATTCATTTAACTCAGAATTGCATTCTCATAATTAGAAGATGTCACTTCCTGTATTAGAATTGCATTCTCAAAATTATAAGATGCCACTTCCTATATTCTAAAACTGGATTTTTGAATTATATGAAGTCCTTAAATAAAAGATACATATTATTATGTATTTTGGAAATCGTAGTATTTGAAACATGAGTCCAATGATAGATATGAAGTTTGTCCATTTTAATGGAATAAATCTGATTATTAATCAATATTACTTGAAAATACTCACGTGACATGTGGTCGTGTTATCCAACTGCTACCACTATAACCTCCAAGTGTGCCCACGATGCCCCATACGCACCACACAAGGTAAGTCGAGGTTTCGAACCAATGACTTCACATAACAGAGTGTCTTAACAATACACTCCATCATAGACTTCCCTACACCTTGGGGGATAAATAAGAGATACATATTATTTCTTATTAAAATTATAGTTCTAGAAATACAAATGCAATGATAGAGATAAATTTTCCAATTCCATTTTAATGGAATCAAATCTTATTATTAATCTATTATCATTTTAGTCCCTGAGGTGTAGGACAGTCGATGATGGAGTGTGTTTTTAAGGCACTCTATGATGTTAAGTCATTGGTTCGAAACCTATGGGGACAAAAAATCCATCCATGTTAAGGGTTGGTGTGGCTCAGTCCGGGTGCGACCCCCGGGTGATTTTGACGGCTGAGATGCCCCTGAGTCACAGTTACTAAAGCCACATGCTAGTCCTGCAAGTCGCAGACAAACTAGAAAAAAAAATGTATTATCATTTCAAAAGTTATTAGCTATGGAATAATAACATATGGTTATTAATTATTCTTCTTCAAAATTTATTGGTTATGGAAATTTAATTAGTTAATTTATTTTAAATTTAAAGGGCCTTATGATATATTGACTTATTTATTCATCTGAACTCAATGAGTAACAATGCTAATCTATATGATGATATAATAGTTACTGTTAAGGTTCACTTGTTAATTGATGGGAATTAGTATTGGTTTACAACTATACTAAAAATTACTTAGTTATTGGGAAGAATTCGTTACATGAATTCTTCTTATGATATCTGATGAACCTTTCAATTACCTTTTAATTATCTTAATAAGAAATTGGAAAGTTGTTTCGTTAATTATCAATCTGGGGTGTTATTGACTTTCGATCTGTCATGCACTGTATATGCAAAAGACTCTTGTTGTTTATGAAAAAGTTGTAGTATGATAATGTCACAAATCAAGCATTTAAGGACACTTGAATCAAGTCACCAGATTATGTTAATTCTAAATTCCCCAAAAGTAAATTTCAAACATGCAGGAAATGAAGATCACTCTTGTGGAAATAAATTACTCTTGCGGAAAATGAATCACTCTTGCAGAAAATAAATCACTCTTGTAGAAATTGAAACTACAGTTTACAAAATTGAAATTGTAGTTGCTAAATTAAAATCATGCTGCAGAATCGAAATCACACTTTGCAGGAATTGAAACACACTTGTTGAATTGAAATCACACTGAGAAGGAAAGTAAAACTATGCTATGTCCTAATGGTGATTGATTTTTGTATGTTGTAATCCTTGTTCACAAAAACCATATATCACTCATCAATCATAAAAATATAAAAAAATAATCAACAAAGGTGTAGTTGCAAGCGAAGTTGTAGCAGTGAAGCTGCAACACAAAAAAAAGGATTTATAGTGACTCGAGTTGCAACATAAAATGATCACAACATGAATTGCAACGCATAGATTCACATGAATTTTAGTTTTAGAATATATCTAATATGAGTTGTGGCTTGTAATCAAGATCACACAATGCACACTTTAGAAGTTGAATTCAATGAGTTGTATCAGAAAGAGAAATATAGAAATTTGAACAAATTGCAACTCACTTGTAAAACTGTATTCCTTCAATTAGCAATATTTCTCAAACAATTCATGGGCCCAACATCCCAAGTATTCCTTAAATATGTCAATTCATGGGCCCAACATCCCCCCCAGTCCAAAATTGTTGCATGTCCTCATGAAACTTCCAGTCAATCAACTAGAGAGATCAAGAGTGCCATGGAGGCCAGTGACATTGCCTTCTACCTCCTCTTCCTCTTTTCTTCTTTTTTCAATCTCAAATACTATTCCTATTCATGTATCCTCTGTTGGTGTCTGTTCATCCCGAGTATGAGTGATTATGTCCAATGTTATGGATTTTAGGGTCTGAATAGCCTTTTCTTGAGTTGGGTCTTTTTCTTATAACCTGATATTGGGTTCCCTTGTAGCAAGGGAACTTGCTGCAGGGAAACCTTTTGTCTTATGTTTCTTGTATTCAAGCTCATCTTTCAATAATTTCACATCTAATTGCAACTTTCGATTTTCACACATAGCATTCGATTATCTTTAACCAATGATACATAAATAGGAAAACTCTAAATAATATTTACCCAATTTCGAGTAACACTGGTGGTTTTCGATGGTGCTTGTTGATCCTTAGTCGTTGGGTGTTCAATATATGTGCCTGTCTGTTCGAGATGTGGAGCGATCGTCTCTTCTAGAGGGCTAGTTGTTGGTTCTTGTGTTGCAACAATGATCTTGGACTGATTAATATCTAGTGAATCAATTGGTCGGTCCTCATGAGTACCTGACACTGGTTCTTGTGTGACAATGGGGATCTCCTCTTCTTAGGAAATGGATTTTTTTTCTTCAAGAGGACCCTTCGTTGGTTGTTGTGTTTCAGTGGGAGTCTCTTGTTCTTGGGTGATGGAAAATTATTGTTGAAGAGAACCCTCCACTGATTCTTGTATTTCAAAGGGAGTCTCTTCCCCTGATTCCTCTGTATATGTTTGAATAATTACCATCAATCCTTCCCCAATGCTTGTTGGCTCTGCAACACTTGTTTCTTCTTCTGATACCATATCCATTGTTTGGTTTTCTTATGAACCTGGTGACGCTTGAGTATCAAAGGTTGTTTCTTGTCGAGTTGTAGTAGTCATTTCATCTTGAGTTGTAGTTGTGATAGAATACTATGTTTCCCACTTCTTTGGGACCAAGTTTTGTCATTTATAATACCCTCGTAGTAGTTTTGTAGCTGGTTGACTGCTAAGAACCTCAATATCACTTTCGTGGGCTGCTAATGGATTTTTGTTTTGACCCCTTTTTCTTGTCAACCTCTCGGAATTCATTTGTTTCAGAGTAGTAGCAACCATTTCTTCTTGGGTTGGTGGTGGAATCGCTACTGCCTAAGGTGGTGCCAGAAGTGCAATGATTGGAGCTTCACTAGGCCCGAGCGGTGGTTGAATAATGTCATTCCAGGTGTGTCCATTATTTTGCAAGGCCTTTTCGATGATTAATTTGATGAGGTTGTGGTGTGTGACAATGTCTCTTGGGTTTTTTTCCCTTCTTACCAACGTTTCCATCGTCTCCAAAGTGCAAAAGAGGAAATATGACTTGTTAAGGAGGTGGTCGTTCCTGATATGGTCAAGGAGTTTGATATGTGGTAGGTGGATGGTAGTGTAGTGTCCCTCGCAGGTAAAGTAATGTTGGAAAAATAGGCCTACGTTCGACCAGGGGTGTGGTAAGGCCCGTCGATAAAAACCCATGCCTCACTTAACCAAAGCTTCTCTTGCTTCAAGAAATTGTCGGATAACATCTGGCTATGGAGCTCACCGAATGTACCAACATTCTCATATTTTTGGTAGTTCAGTTGCTTCAACCATTGCTTCCTCTGTTACTTCAACCTGAATGTCAACCATTATGGTTTTTTCACCTATGATATTGATGGTGAACTGTAAGGAAATCCCATCATCATACCCTTGCAACTTATGAACGTAGTCAATACATCCTTCTTGTTGGAACATTTGTCGAATATGATCATATGCTTCAAGTAACATGGGTTTGATAGGATATTTTCATATGATTTCTCCTCCTATGGCATTCCTTCCTCTCCTAATTGACGACCGACAATTACACTTGAACTGCTATCGAATTGAGTAGAGGATCTGGAAGTTGTAGTAATGGGAATGAAAATAGTGGCAAAGGGTGGAAGATGATGGAATGACGATTGAAATCAATAGTAATAATGCCACTTTAAATGAATTATAGCATTTTATCATTATAATTCATACCTTTTTTTGCTTACCTTGGGCAAGTGTGTGGTGGTGGCATGTCTGCATGATTGTTTGTCCCATTGCCGACATAGTTGTAGCAATGGAAGTCATGTGTCATGAATGTGATGGAACTGAAGTTTCAATGACACATAAGTGCAATAATAGTAGAGTTGTAGCATATTTAAAATGTATGTTGGAGTGAGATCCATATGCTGTGAGTGTGAGTTGAAACATCGGGGGAATGGGAGAAAGGGAAAGTTTCACAAGAATTGCAGTAACGAGGGAGTGAGGGAAAGGGAAATTTGTGTAAGAAATGCAGTGACGGGGGAGTTAGGGAAAGACAAATTTGCTTAGGAAATGAAGCAATGGAAAAAAAAGAAAGGGAAAGTTTCACAAGTTGATTTCGGGACAATAGCAACGATGAGAGAAAATGGAATAACAACAACTCATTTACAATAAGAGTTGCAGCGACAGATCTACAACATTGAGAGTTGTGGTGACTTGTGGTGTGATCGATAAGGAAGATGGGAAGTGGGAGTATGGAATAGATTTGTGGATGCCTTAGTAATGGGAAGAAGGAGATATAAAGGGGAACATGGCTGCAAGTGAAGTTGTAGCTTGAGAAAAGGGAATTTTGAAACAAAGAATGGGACTATGAGTGGGAATTTGTTGTGCAGGGAGAAGTGCAGTGAACAAAATTGCAACAACAGGAGTTGCAGAAATAGGAACTTCAACAATGGGAGTTGCAACAACAATATTTGTAGCAACAGGGACTATAACAACATTGTTCTCCTCTGCATATCCTGAAAAAAGAAAATAATTAGAAAACAATTTTTTATTGAGAAGGGTCCTGACATAACCATCTCGAAACTGGGAAGTGACCTTCTCAAAATTATTATTATTATTATTATTATTATTATTTATTTATTTATTTTTAAATTTTATTTATTTATTTATTTTAATCCTTTTTCTTTTTTTCTTTTTGGATCTTTTTTTTATGAAAACAGGAACAAAATGGGTCACCGAGTAGGGGTTGCCCCTTTGTGTACAATCTTCAGGTCGTTATCGGGCCATCGATTGGTAAGTCTATTCAGAAAGGATTCTTTGGACAAGGGTTTATGATAGAGCCAAAGTCAGTGTCCATTAGTCATCAAAGGAATTCTATCGACATCTATGGTATGCATTTTGATGAATCCATTATCACATATTGTATTGATCTCATATGCATCGAGCAATCTAGTGCAGAACTTCCTTCATAAGTCCTTGAACCTAGAGTTGAATAACAAATCCTAGTTTCCAACTTTAAATTTATTTTTCTTAATGAACTTGTCGTGCCACTGGGCTCACTAATGCTAAATCATTGTTGGGCAATGGAAAGTGTCCTGACGAATTTCATCTAATTCATTTAGTTGAATTATCCTCTACTATTGAGCTTCGATTAAATCTATTCCAAGTTGTAGGGTTGTTCTTAGTGTTTGGATCTTTGTCTCAATTCACAACATTACCCTCTTTCCATACGCTAACTCATACAAAGTGCAATCGGTAGTAGTTATCCATGTTGTCTTGTAGGCCCATAGGGATTTAGGTAACCTTTTAGCTGAATCATTGAGATGTAATCTAAATTTTTTGGTGATTATGGTCTCAAGGATCTTATTTTTTCCTTCTAACTGTCTATTTTCCTGTGGATGATATGGAGTGGTAACCCTGTGTTTTATCCTGTATTTGTCCATCAAATCCTTGAGCAACTTAGAAGTGAATTGTGTTCCTTCATCCGTGACAATATCCCAGGGTATTCCAAATCTGATGAATATCTCTCCATGAATAAATTCCACCACTACTTGCTCCGTGGCAACCAAGAGTTCTTTAGGTTCCATTCATTTCGTCAGGTAGTCTGCACACACAAGGATGTAAGAGTTATTATGGGAGGTATGGTTGATTTTCTCCATGAAGTGCATGGCCCATTTGTTTAAGGGTTCCAATACTATCTGTAGTTGTAGAAACATCTCATCTGATTGCACATGTCTTCCCATGTGCTGGCAGTTGTCGCACATTTTGACGTATTCCTTATCATCTATGACTATCATGTGCCAATAGTACCCTTGGTATAGTACCTTGTACCCAGTCCTCTTATCTACAAAATGGCCTCCACATGGGCTGTCATGGAAATATTTTAAAATCTCATGGATCTCGTCCTCTCAAACACATCGTTTGATGTTCAAATCCAGACCTATGTGAAAGAGATAGTCATCGATCCAAGAGAATCTCAAACTTTGTTTAATGATATTTTGTTGTTCTTTTGGAGATATATATTGTGGTAACCTACCTGCAACCAAATAGTTAGAAATATTTGAAAACCATAGAGTGTGAGTAGAAATCACAAACATGTGTTCGTTAGGAAAATAATATTCTACTTGTGGCTCATTTTCATTATATGTAAGTCTATAAAGGAAATCAACCACTACATTGTCTTTCCTTAGTTTATCTAGGATGGTAATATGAAATTATTGCAATAAAAGTAACCACCTAATGACTCTTCCATTAGTAATGGTTTTTTTCATTAAGTACTTAATGGCAGCATGATCAGTGTGAAATATTATTTTATAGCCCGTAATGTACTACCGAAACCTTTTAATAGCATCTATTACTGCAATAAATTCCTTCTTCATTACCATATAGTTTAAATCTGTTGGCATAAGATTCTTGTTGATATAATAGATTGCATACAGATCTTTTCCTTCTTGTTGACGTAGGACAACTGCAATGGTGGTGTCGGAAGCATCTGTAGAGATGTGGAATGGGAGGGACCAATCCGGCCCTTGTAATATAGGAGCTTCAAACACTTTAATCTTAAATTCGTCTAGTGCATTCTGGCATGTATATGTCCATAAAAATTTACAATATTTAGTCAATAAGGAAAATAACATATGACAAATTTGTGAATAATTTTTAATGAAATGACGATAATAACTGGTACATCCTATGAAGCTTCATACCTATTTTTTTGAATTCGGAGTATGAAAATTCATTATTACCTTGATCTTTGCAAGATCCACATGAATTCCTTTCGCTGAAATGTGATTCCCTAATACAATACCTTCAGTTAACATCATCTAGAATTTTTCATTACTGAGTACAACATGAGGTTCCTTACATCGTATTAGGGTCTTTTCTAAATTTTCCAATGCCTGATTAAATTTATTACCATAGGCTATGAAGTCATCCATATAGATTTCTACAAAATCATGTATTAGATCGGAAAATATACCTATAACAACTCTTTGAAAGGTGGTAGGTGAGTTACAGAGTCCAAATGGTAGAACATAGTAAGTGAATGTACCCCATGGACAAGTAAATGTCATTTTATCTTGGCCTTCTGGTGTGATCTGGATTTGATTATATCCACTAAAACCATCGAGGAAAGAAAAGTATGTCTTTCATGCTAATGTGTCCAGGACTTGGTCAATAAAGGGAAGCCGAAAATGGTCTTTATGTGTAGCCTTGTTAAGTTCACGAAAGTCTTTGCAAATTATCCATTTATTCCCCTTTTTAGGTACAATGACAAGAGGGAAACTCACTGACTATCATATATGGGATAAATTAATCCAACACTAAGCAAATTTTGTAACTCATCCTTGACTATGTCTATCAGGGTTGGATTCATCCTACACTGAGGTTGACGGATGGGTCAGGATCCTTCCTTGATATAGATGTGGTGTGTGCATAGATCATGATGAATTCCTTCATGTCAGTGTAAATCTAGGAAAATGCATCAACATGTTTTTGTAATACTTGTATCAGTGTCACTTTCTGTTGTTTGTTGAGCCCTCGATTAATTTTCAATGTTTTTCCAGGTTAAGTTTCTATAGTTTCTAAAGGAGAATCTTCATCTTTTTGTGGTACTTCAAGTTCTACAAGTGGGATATCTGCTATAGTGAGAGAATCTTGAGCCTCTTGATGCATGATTTGGTCAAGGATGTGTGAGTTGTTTGAGGAGGAGGAGGAGGAGGCTATGAAATCATCAATTTATTCATCTTTTGTTTTCTCCCTAATGGATAAGTATTGGTCTATGGAGAGGACTTGATGAGCCTCTTCCTCATCATCACTATCTTCTCCTTCAACCCAAAGTGGTGGGTCCAAATCTATACTAGGCTTAGCAATAGAATAGAGGGTTAACGATTTCGTTGAAGACCCATGAGAGATAGTCATGTTTCCTTATCTACAACTGATATAAGCATACCCTCCCAAAGAGGTCTTGGGTTGTAAGACCATGAAATATGTGGGATATTCCCATGAATCCATAAAGACTACTACATCTTCCAAGATACCTTCTAGTTTAATGGTTGATTTGTCGGCTAGTTGAAGGACATTGAGGATTTCTTTAAGACATGTGAGTCCTAAAGCTTTCATGGTTTCTCATGTCACCACATTAATGGAAATTTCTAAGTCGACTAATGTATTATGAATGAGGGCATTGATAATTTTCACATTAACAACATGAATGTCAGGATCAAGGTATTTAGCTGCAAGAACTCCCCCCGTCATTAGGTCAAACAATTTTCCCATGACATGCAGAGTTTGAGGGTCTTATTATTTTCTACCCGGTTTTCGAATACACAGTTCCCGTACTACTTTTGAATAAATATGTACATCTTTAATGGCTTGAAAAATAAGTATTTTCACACACACATTTTTGAGCTCTCCCAAGAAATCAAATTCGGGTTGGTTACAAGGATTATCTACGATTATCCTTTCAAGATAGGGTGGGTTCTGAAATTGAGGGTGGGCATTGTTATTTTTTGAAGGTTCCTGATATTTTACTCGTTCTAAATCCTTATTCCAAATATCCTTGTTAATATATTCAATAGTAATAGTAGGTTGGTATTTGGTTATCATCCTCCTAGATCGAAGGTGAATATCATTACAGTCCAAGGAGGAGATTAAATAGGTTGGGAAGGTATCAAGTCCAAAAAATTGTGTTGGTTTGCTTGGCCTTCCATTATTGGGTTTAGGAATGGGTTCTGCAGGTATTTTTGGTCGAAGGGGTGTAGAATAGGATGCTTGCATTTGAGGAGGGGGAAGAAGTTGCATGGGTGGATGTGCCATAATGTTTTGAGGACCTTCTAGAGTGTTTCTCCACCCCTTTTGCCATAATTAGTTTGGGAGAGGAGGAGCTACCCATTGTTGTGTTGGTATACCCCATGGTTGAGAAACATATTGCATATAAGAGTTAGTCCATTGTGAATTGAAGTATTCATATTGGTCTTGAATCAAACCTTGAGGTTTAGGTCACTATGATACTTTCTATGTAACAAAGCATAACTGTTATGGTTCCTCAATCTTCTGATAGATAGTCTTTAGTCCAGGTAAGGAAGGGCAGTTACACGTGTCATGAATTTCACTACAGATTCTGAAAAGCTCAATCTAATCCAATGAACATTCCTTCCATGGGTTTTTTGTTCTACCTATTGGGAAAAATATGACCAAAGCTTGTTTTGTTTCTTGTTTCTTCTTCCTCGTCCAGAAGGTATCCAATTGAGAGCTTAAGTTTCTAAGAAGATTGGTCTTGAATTTTTCTAGCATGTTCCATATCTCTGCCCTTGTAACACCACCCCCAATAATATTTCCATTTTGTAATGATCCCAAGCCATTTTGCCAGGATCATCATGGTTTTGGGTGTCTTTTAAAAACTTTTCTGGTTGTGGTATTTTGTCAAACACTTCGCTGACCTACTTGTTTAGATGTATTTACTTGATGGATGGCCTCTTGATTTTGGCCTTAGGTTTTACCTCCCTGGTGAAGTCCCAAGCGAAATGGTGAATATCTGAGCTAGAAAATGACTAAAACCAATTTTCGAAGTTTGCTCCTCCCCTCCAATTCGTCCCATGCATCTAATAAATCAAACGGCACCTGAAACTCCTCATGAATGGACTAGATCTGGTGTCCAAGGCCCTGCAGTGAAAACCCAGGTGATAGAATCTCCAAAATCCTTGCCAATCACCTGCAATGAATATCTCTCCAAGAATGGTGTGCCCCCCATGCCGGAAACCCCCAATGGTGTGCCCTCCTTCTCTTCCTGTGCTTGTGGCTAGTGTAGAACCCTCCTGCACTGATGTAGAATTGAACTAGAATGGTGTGGGAGAGTATTGCATCTCTGAGACCAATCTTGGGACAAGCTAGGTGGAATCTTTCACCACCGAATCGTCCTCTAGGGCTTGTTAAGTCAAAACCCTCAAAACCCCCAATGTTGGGCTCACTAGCTAGAGGCCATATATCAAAATATGATCATACATGAATGAATGAGTAGAGGCCCTTTCCTTTCCTTTATACATTTTTCTCTCCTTGTCCCTCCAAAGTGACTTTCATTTTATTAATATTTAATTAATTAATTAACCTTTTTACCTCTGAAAAACACCTTATCTCTCCTTGTGACTTCCTTGTCCACTGAAAGTCACTTCTCACCATCCCATCCTGTAGTGTTGCTTCTCCCGATTCCAATGAACTATTACATTGAGAGGTTCCTCCAAGTAATGTGCCCAAAATGACCTCTTCACCTCTTCAGTGAATTCAATTAGCTTATAGCTCAAAATAGTCAAAATCATGGAAATCGTCGGAATGCAACAGAACCAAAGCCAACCTGTGCGGAATGGCTCATAATGATGAAATATGATGAGAAATGCAAGCTGGACCCCACAATGCCTCTCAATAACCCCTGTACTCGCTATAACATCCATCTGGCTACTCTGGTCATCATAAACCTCTGCACTGTGATGATGTCCCAAAGTGGGGACATTACACATTTCTTGACAATATGTCTCTTGGTCCTCTTCTTGTCTTAGATGTACCTCTGGAATGTCCATGACTAAGGTCTATGATGGTATCATATTCCAATTAAGAAACATCTCCTCCAGTCATCAAGTTAATTAGTTCTATATATTCATCTTGAATTCCTCTCAAGAGAAAGACTCTTTGAGTCTAGGGATCCAAGTCCCCCTGCCTCTCCCTTTGCATATTATAATGGAATTGTTATACATAGTCTTCAAGAATATCATCTTCATGTTGTGCCATCTCAAATACCTCCTCTCTTCTTTCTTTATCCTTATAGTAATCCTAGTATTTCTCCAGGAATTTCTTGGTCATTTGTTCCCATGTGTGGATAATATTATTTCTAAGGCCCATGAACCATCGTAATGTGGCATGCTTAAGCATGGCAGGAAAAATATTTAATTTATGAGCATTTAACACATATTCATAACTCCTGCAAAGTATGTCAAACTCAAAGAGGAAAGTGTCAGGATATTCTTTTGATAATCCATGAAAATTAGGCAAGGTGAAATGAGGAATGTTCTTCATCTTAACTTCCCATTCTGACTCTCTGATCGGAAACCCAAAGGCGGGAAATTATTCTTTGACATTTTTATTTTCCATTTCTTTCCAAGAGTGCCTTTTAGGTATTTCTGGAAAGAGAGTTCCCCCAATGGTATATTGCTCGTTGTATTGTTCTTCAAGAATAATAATTTCTTTGTGTAAAGACCCTTGGATTTATTTTTACTATGAATGAGAAGTTTCAAGTTTCATTTTGGCAAGGTAACTAGTTGTGGGTGTCAAATAATTTGGCTGGTTATGCTCTTTTCCTTCTTGAGATGTTCCTGCAATGTTAGTTTTTTGGGGATTTTTGGATGAACTAATATATATACCTTGTTGATATCTACTTCTAGTTATAGAAAGACTTAGAAAACATCACACTAAATATTGAATCTCTACAAAACAAAACAAAAAATCACACAAAACAACAATGATACTTTCTTGACAGATCCCCGACAACGACGTAAAAAATGAAGGACCTTTAAATTACATTTTAATTATCTTAAAAAGAAATTGTAAAGTTTTTCATTTAATTATCGTTCTGGGGTCATATTGAATTTTGATCTGTCATGAATTGCATATGCAAAAGACTCTTGTTGTTTATGCAAAAGTTGTAGTATGATAATGTCACAAATCAAGAATTCAAGGACACTTGGATCAAGTCACTAGATTATGCTAATTCTAAATTCCACGAAAGTAAATGTTGAACATGCAGGAAAGGAATATCACATTTGTGGAAATAAATCACTCTTGTGGAAAATGAATCATTATTGCAGAAAATAAATCACTCTTGCAAAAATTAAAACTACACTTTACGAAATTGAAATTACACTTGCAAAATGAAAATCATGTTGTGGAATCGAAATCACACTTTGTGGGAATTGAAAAACACTTATTGAAATGAAATCACACTGAGGAGGATAGTAAAGATATGCTATGTCCTAATGGTGACTGATTTCAGTATGTTAGAATCCTTTTTCACAACAACAAAAATATCCACTGGAAAAACTACAATTGAAATTTTAGCCAGAACTGTAGAAATGATGTTGTACCTTTTGGAATCACAACAATGGTGTTACAGTTGCTTGGAATTTCAACAATGGTGTTACAGTTGCTTGGAATTTCAACAATGATGTTGCAGCCTTTGTAGACCTTTTTTGCATAAAAATGTTAGTGAAAAGAAACAACAAATTATGTGGAAGACCTGTAATAGTAATCGTAAAATGGCATAGAAGATGTGAATTGTACCTTGGTGCCAAAATATAGTATTTATATGGAAGAGATGTCTTAGAAAGGAAAGTGTTAGAACCCAGAGTTGCAATCTTAAAATATTACATTTTTGCCAAAGACGGGCGTGCCACCAGAAGCAGGACATTCTTGCAGCGCAATCATAAATGTGATCTTGTCAACCTCTTCGTTGATTTTGTATTCATTTCCCATAACCTCCAAGTATTTCGCCAATTTTTCCGAGCCTCCAAATTCTTGCATAGATCTCTATCAAAGTCTCCTAAAATTTTCACATTGTTTGGTCACTTCATTATATTTGGGAACCCTTGTTACATTAAATCAAGCCAAATAAAAATTATTGATAATAAAATTTTATATTATTTAAAAAAAAACTATTTATATGTTTATTATATGTTTTTATTGATAATAAAATTTTATATTATTTATAAAAAACTATTTATATGTTTTTTTTAAATACTATTTTATATTTATGTTATTATAAAATTATTGATAATAAAATTTTATATTATTTAAAAAAAAACTATTTATATGTTTTTAATGATAATAAAATTTTATATTATTTTAAAAAAAATATTTATATGTTTTTTTTTTAAATAATATTTTATATTTATGTTTTTCAAAAAAGGAGGGGCTCGGTCATTGCAACCTATGTTTTTTTTTTAAATAATATTTTATATTTATGTTATTTTTTTTTTTAAATAATATTTTATATTTATGTTATAAATTTATTTATTTTCAAATAATATTTTATATTTATGTTATTAAAAAATAGGAGGGCTTGGTCATTGCAACCTACTTCCTAAGTCGTATGTGAGCCCGAGCACCAAGAGTCAAGCCTCAAGTTTGAGCGCCAAGGACATAAATCCCACATGGAACACCAAAGCAAGATCCAATGGGCCAAAACACATGCGTTACGCATCGATACGAGTTGAAAGTAGTGGGAAATATAAAATGTTATAGTTTTCTATTCCTTATGTATGTGGGATATTTCTCACTCTGCAAAGAATTAAAACCAAACGCCAAGAAGATCAAGCCCAATTTCAAACAACAGGCACCTTGAGAGTTGTTGACTCGGCTTTGTGCATATGACAGGGGAAAATCATGAATGCCAAGTGCTTGAAGAAGAAGATCAAATACAAGATTTTGCAGGGGGTGGAAGAATTTCCAGTGTTAAGGAAAATCATCAAACCCTTAAGTGTTAAGTGTGTCCAGGTGTCGAGGCAGCATAAAAATGGAAAGAACACACACGAGTTCATGAAGGATGAAAGCAGAGAAAAATTATGTTCATCATCAACATTAGAAAGTACATCCTTTAGTCAATGTTTTCATTTCCTCTTACTCCTTTGACAGGTAAGAGGTAAGCTAATGAGTAAACCTGAGTATCGAGGCATCAAGGATTTGTGTTGATTATATTGAGAAGAAGGCGTATAATGTTGATCCTTCTCTTAGAATGGCATGTATAACACTGATGAGTTTCGATGTATTCTTTCAAATGAGCCCTGTCTTTTATAAGTTGTTTTCTAATACTTGTTTTAGAATTAAAATATCATTTTAAGTCTGAGAATCCTTTTAGTGGATGCATGAGGGTAACAAATTGTGACTCTTAATTATTCATGTCTATTCTTTGTTCTTCTATATCTTATTGTCCTTTATTGTCTTTCCATCTAAGTCAATGCCTTTGAAACCATGAGATATTATCTATTTATCTGGATTTATGCTCAATGTATTATGCCAACTCCCAACTTGTTTGACCTACTCGTTTTACATATTAAAACAAACCAATGCAATAATTGAAGTTCCCTAGCTTTCTCTTTATCAATTAAGGACAACTTTATGGATAACATATTTTGGCATCGTTGGCGGCGAAGACATTGAATATCTTCCCTGGGTGTATGCCAATTTCTAGATCCTCTTATTGATGGTAAACATGAAGTGGACACTTATTTGACTATAGATTTTTCACCTGCCAACTCCATGTTTGAAGAATCTAGAGGTGGCTCCATTGATTTAGAATCTCCATAGCAATGGAATCCATTTTAATTGCGAGGTATGCATTTTGTGATTTTTCCAATGTACCTAGTTTTCCCAATCTTGTACTTGATAGTGGAGAATGGGGATTTTTCCTTGTGATATTTAAGGGAAACGAGTATGATCATGCTGTCAATCACCTGTTGTATTTTCACAAGTGGATGTATAGGCTTGGTATTATTCAAGAAGATGTTCATATAACTATGTTCAAATTTTCTTTGGAGGAAAATTCCCATGAGTGGTGTAAATCCCTCTCTGCTTCTAGTATTGCATCGTTACGATATTTTCATGCTACATTTAATTTTTATTGTAAGGGGATGTATTCAGTGAATGTTATTTATGAAGAATGATGTGATTAATATGATGTTTTAAATATTCATTATGATTAT
>ML782658.1:309796-361055 GCA_009831015.1 Picea engelmannii
CAGGATGCACCACGTGCTCCAAGGGTGCCACTCGCCAACTGATTTTCTTTTGTGCGACGTGCCCTTCAGGATGCACCACGTGCTCCAAGGGTGCCACTCGCCAACTGAACTGATTGGTAGACCTCTATAACCCCTGGAGTCAACACTCCGCCAGGTGAAATAGTAGGAGACTAAGGGCTCTAAGGAATAAGGCCCCCGCCTTATTGCGCACCCCTTAGAATCATCGTGAGCGACTGTCGCAGTCGGCCCTCATGGCATCGTGGGTCCTCTCGAACTAGGTAATCATTAACCTACAGTTCGAGCCACGGCGGGAGTGCTAATAGGCGGTGGCAGGGCTGTTGTCCACCCCTCTCCCTCAACCTCTCTGCAATCGTGTGTGGCCCCTTTACTCCATATGTGAGTCAAGTCGGCAAGCTATCGTCAGCCTGCACCACCAATAATCATGTCAAAAATGTCAACATCAAATCATCAATCAAATGAACATCATAATAAACATATCAACCCAAAAGCACACTCCCTGACTCAGTCCGGAGTCCAAGGGGGTTCTACCGATGCCTCTGCATCCTCAAGGTCAAAAACCCTGCACACTCCACAAAACTGAGTCAATAGCACCCGTCTACATCAAATAGTAACACATCATGTCATCTGTCAATCACATCATAATCATATACAAAAGGTCTAACATCAAAAAGGGTCCAGATCACTTGCGAGCAAGTGTCCTCAAATAATAAGTGGTCTCCGTGCGCCAGAGCGGGATGTTACATACACCCCCTCTTGGTCTAAACTTCGTCCCGAAGTTTCTCAGTATACATGCAAAAATAAAGTATCACAGTATCATAAGTCTATCCATCAAACAAAAATGGAAACTGCTGACGTATATCATCTGCGTCCTCCCAGGTCGCCGAGTGTGGACTATAACTGTCCCACTGGACCTTGACCTGGTCTACCGTTCAACGTCGTAACTATCGAACGTGATGATCTAAGATGCGGACCGGCTCAGCCATGAGCGCTCCCTCGTCCGATACCTGCAAGGACTCAGGTCAATCACATGAGTAGGATCACTAATATAATGTCTCAAACAGATACATGAAAAACATCATGCATACGCCTCAAAGAATCAGGTAAGGCTAGTCGACAGGCCACGGGCCCCTTTCTCTCCACAATCTTGAAAGGTCCCACGAACGTAGGAGAGAGTTTAGCTCCCTTTCCAAACTTCATCGAACTCTTATGCGGTTTAACCCGCAAGAAGACTCGATCACCGACCTCGTACTACGGTCGACTCGGTGCACATCGGCATAACTCTGCTGTCGATCTTGCACTTCTTTAATCCTTTGTCTTATGGATTGCATCTGCTCTTCCATTTCTTGGATCGCTTCTGGTCCCACCAGGACCTTATCCTCAAGCCGATCCCAACTCAAGGGCGTCCGCCACGGTCGCCCATAAAGAAACTCAAAAGGCGCCATCTTTATGGTGCTTTGATAACTGTTGTTGTAAGCGAACTCTACTAGAGGCAAGAATTCCTCCCAACGCTTTCGTTGGTCCATCACGTACATGCGCAACATGTCTTCCAACGTTTGGTTCGTACATTCTGTCTGTCCGTCCATCTCTGGGTGATATGCAGTACTAAAGTTAAGCTGGGTTCCCAAGGCCTCTTGGAAACGCGTCCAAATCGTCCAGTAAACACTGATCCTCGATCGGATATAATCTTTTAGGCATGCCATGCAGCCTCACAATCTCACTGGTGAAGACTCTCGCTATGTCAGGTGCCTGATACGTCGAACACACAGGAATAAAGTGAGCACTCTTCGTCAGAGTGTCTACCACTACAAAAATCGAGTCATGTCTCCTTGCCGTCAGTGGCAATCCAATACTAAAATCCATCGATATAACTTCCCATTTCGATTCTGGGATGGCGTGTGGTTGGAGTAATCCTGCCGAGCGTCTATGTTCAGCCTTTACCTGCTGACACTCGAGACATCTAGACACAAGGTTGACTATGTCGGTCTTCATCCCTTAAATCCTTCAAGATTACAAGTAGAAGAGGAACAACATGGTATCCAACAACTGTGGATTTTTGACAGATTTAAGGGCATTTCGTTCTATCAATTCTATATTCCTTGCAACTAATTTGAGATTGTATTTTTCTTATCATTAAGGGGGCTTCCTTTTGAGAGAAAAAAGAGGGATTCGAGTGGACAGAGTTGGAAGTCTGGAGATTATGTTAAAGAATTCATTGTCTATAGCATATCATCCTTAAAGATTCAAAAATTTGGATGGTTTGATTTTGCACTTATTGTACTCTGTAATTTATTATGTATTTGAATACAATGAAGACTGCTACAATGTTCTAATTTTCACAAAATTCAGCTTCGCTTATGATGAAATATTTTTTCTCTCATTACTTGTATTTTATAAGTTGTTTTCAAATAATTGTTTTAGACTTAAAATATCATTTTAAGTCTCAGAATATTCTTAGTGGATGCATGAGGGTAAAAAATTGTGATACTTAAGTATTCACGTCTATTCTTTGTTCTTATATATCTCATTGTCCTTTATTGTCTTTCCATCTAAGTGAATGCCTTTGAAACCATGATATGTTATCTATTTATCTGGATTTATGTTCAATATATTATGCCAACTCCCAGCATGTTTGACCTACTCAATTTACATATAACAAACCAATGCTATAACTGAGGTGCCCTAGCTTTCCCTTTAGTAGTCAGGAACAACTTTAGGGATAACAAAAAGGATGATCAACATGATATGGGAAAAAGTGCTACATGGGTTCCAAAAAAATGCCAATTCAAGGGCCCATCAATATCTAATATGAAAATCCCGTAGGGGTGTAGAACGGTTGGCAAGTATCGTGTAAATGGAAGAAAATATGTAAAAAGAGGTCTCAAGGTCGACTCTCACCCTGATTTACCTGTGCTCCATTCTTGTTGGCTGCGTTGAAGCACCTGGGGTTATAGTGGTAGGGAATCGACAATTCACGGTTCTCGTACTCACGTGACACAGGGTCAATACCCCGAGTACAAAAGAATATATATATATATATATATAATGAAATGGTATTAGTGTCAGATAAATTGACGAGGGTTGATATAGTTTTTGTTTTTAAATGATATGTAATAATTAAATAGTATTAATACTATATATAAGTGATATAAAGTTATTTATATAAAGATTTGTTTAAGTACTTAATACCTATCATTGTTATTGAATTGTAATGTATAATAAATGAATGTGCAATGTACAATAAATAATATAAATTGCATCATATTCACCATTCAAATCACTATAATGTGACTTTTCAAGGCATATGAGGTTGACTGAATTAATTTAGATGTCTATTGATTAAACAAATAAGAAAACAAAGAAGGATCATTTGTTGATGCAATTGTGTAACTTTGCGCAAACATGCATAAATTTTACCAAACTTATTGAACAACTTTGCATAAACTGAAAAACTTAGGCAATGAGTATATATTTTCATATTACCTACTAAATAGTTGATATCATGATATTATTAATTTCAAGATTATTGCAAAATTTGGAATTAAGACTATTTATGTTAGTATTCTATCGATTGAATTTCATTTCTTTATGTGATTAAGTTATATAATTGTATCGGAATTGAAAAGAGGTTAATATTATTTGGAGATTGTGAATATTTGATTGTTGGTGACATTCTTAATTATTGCCATTATTGGTAGAATCATGTTAACTTTTGCTAATCGAGTAGGTAGAATATTAAGAATTGTATGTGATATGATGTGATTTGTTAATAATTTTGTCTCTAGAATGTTTAGAATGGAATGGGTTTATGGGTAGATATCTTCAAGTCCTTAGAACAACTTCCAATCCCGAGACCCTAAAAGGTCAAAATCAATCAAAAGAATCATGGACTATGAGCACTGATTATGTGTCTTGAAGGTCCTAACCCTACAAGTGTAGGTGGTTGGGTGGTTAATGATGTTAAGTTTTCATTTGTGCTATGTGATTTGTATTGTCAACTTACTTATTAGTTCAAGATTAAATTGAGGTGTGTTATTTGATAATATTGAAAACAAATTGTATCAAAATATAATATTTATAATATTTCTACTTCATTGTTTTCGTTGTATGTTAAATGAACTATTTAAATTCATATTTTGTAATTGTCGTAGTTGAGCAACTTAGATAACATACCAAAATCAAATGTTGGTATTTCATGGAGATTTAGACTGGCACTACATAACCATTGATTTTATAACTAAGTTTCCCATGACAACAAGGCAACATGATTCAATAATAGTAGTGGTTGATGTATTGTCAAAATGATGCTCATTTTGTTCATGTAAATATGGCTCATACATCAACTAATATTGCAACAATTTATATGACAAAAATTGCTAGGCTGCATGAGATACCTAAGGCAATTGTCTCAAACAAAAATACTAAGTTTACTTCAAATTTATAGAGGGTGTTATTTAAAGGATTTGGTATAAATATGAACTTTAGCACAACATACCATCCATAGTTATATGGACAGAAATAGAGAGTCAACCAAGTTATTGAAGACATGTTGAGAATGTATGTGATGGATAATCCATATAAGTAGGAATATTATTTGAATTTGGTTGAGTTTTCCTATAATAATGGGTATCAATATTTATTGAATATGATCTCATTTGAAACTTTATATGGTAGAAAATTCAATCTTCTAGTGATTTGGGACAACCCAATAAATAGAGTAGTACTTGGGTTAGAATTGCTCAAGGATATGGAAGACTAGATGGCTAAAATTAAGCAGAATTTCAAGGAAACACGAGATAGAAAAAAGAGTTATGCAAATAAGAACAATACACCTAGATAATTTAAAGTGGGAGAGCACGTTCTTTTCAAAGTAAATCCCAAGAAGAGCACATTAAAGTTGGGAAACTGTACAAAGCTAGCAGCCAGATTCTGTGGTCCATTTGAGATATTGGATAGAATAGGGCCAACTGCATACATGCTTGCATTATCTACTTCCATGAATGTGCATAATGTATTTCATGACTCTTTGTTGAAAAAGTATGTACATGATCCTAACTATGTTATTGATTGGAATTTGATTCAAGTGGAGTCAGAAGGAGGCTTTTAGGTCCAACCGGTGCACATATTGGACAAAAAAGTCAAAATGATATGGAATCAAGTCATAGAATTGGTAAAAGTTCAATGGAACTACTACAGTCTTGAATATGCTACTTGGGAGCATGAATATGCCATGTGAGTAGAGTACCCACAACTTTTTGAAGAATTTTTTTTTTTTTTTTTTTTTTAGTATATACATTGAGGATAGTGAAAAATTAAGGGGGAGGGGAATTCAATACCCCGATTTTGAGTCCCCATATTAAATAATGTGTTTTGTTTATTTGATGAAAGGTCGAAGCAACCAAACAATCAAAAGAGGCCAAAGTGCCTAGGAAATGTAATACTTTGATCATTATTAATAATAAAATAAATTGTTGGTTGCAAGACAAACACGAGCATGAGTTATAAGGGGCTATGATTCCACGAGAGAGGGGGTAAAGGGGCTAAGTATTTATATTATATTTTTTTTACCCACCTTGGAATTTTGAGAGAGAAAGAAGTGGTTACGTGATATTCTTGGGGAAAAGGCTATGTGGTTCTTGATTTCATGTAATTATATAAATACCTCTTGTGGGTTGTTTGGGGGTTCACTCTTCATTTTTTGGTTCTTCATTCATTGATGCTCATTCATTCTTGTTCTTGATTGGGACATGGGGACAAATTACTGAGGAAAGGAGCCATTGTTTTGTTGGCTATAGTAATTAATGGTGTATTCCAGCCATGAATTAATGCTTGTATGCTTGAGAGGCATGCGCCAAACCTTGTTTACAACTGTGAATCCTTAGAGTCCCAGCATGGAGATTCTTGACCAGATGCATTGGAGCCCTGGAAAGAAGTGGAAAACCAAAGGGATTGAGTGAAAATGAAGGGGGTTCATTATCTTTGGGTGGTGCAGGATGGAGAGAAGAGAGATGGTGTAATTTGGATTGTTGTGTGTTGAGAAACTTGTGAGAGATTGAGTGCTATCTGGGTTGGGAAGATGAGTGTCGCTCTAGAAATCATCCTTGTGGATTCATAGCCCTAGCTCAGGGATGAATTATTGTTGAGACTTGGAACAACAATGTCTAAGGTTGGGTGAAACATGCTTGGTCTGTAGCCAATTAGTGATTGATTTTGTTTAGTGCTCTATGTCATGTGTTTCTTTGCTTGTATATTTATTTCCACCGTGTATTAGTTATTATCTTTGAGATTTGTATTTTAATGTGATTTCTTGTTGGTTATTGATGTGCATGACATGTTTAAGCATTATTTTTAAGGCTATCAAGAATCTTGATTATTGCATGTGCGGTTATTACATTTATTTCATGCTTCTTTACTAATTAATTGTTATTAGAATTCAAAATCAGTTCTTGAAGTGTGATTTGAGGTAGCATGGCCAGCCTGCTGGTGGTTGGGTATGTTATAGGTGGGGAGGAGGCTGTAGAACTAACTCTAACTATGAGAATATTGCAAACATAATTTCATATCTATAGGGTCAATAATGAAAATATTATGAAATTTCAAGAGGAGCTACTACAAAGTCTAAATATGTTGCACAAACAAGTCAACAAAGAATTTGGTTCAAAGAAAGTAGAAAGTTCCAGAAAAGTGGAAGCATCATGATCCCATAGCAGAAGGGATGATCACAGGATTGGCAAGAAGTCAATAAGTATGAGGAGGCTCCATCATTCTCCAAGCAAATCCACTAGGAGAGCTCATGCAAGTTCCGAGCCACGGAGTATCCCAAGTGTGTCTCCTGTCAGGAGGAAAACAAGGAGGCCTGAGTCATACATATTGCAAGGTGAATTCAAGAAAATCAAGCCACCAAATTTAATTGGTGAGCATATAAAGGGAGAGTATGTCAATGCCTAGCTGTTGGAAATGAATAGGTACTTCCAACTTCATGATTACCCCTCTAGGGTAGAAACAATAATTATAAACTACCACTTGTAAGGAAAAGTAGCTATGTGGTGGGATAAAATTAAGCAAGCCAAGAAAATTGATAAGAAGAATGTATCATGGAGGAAGTTCAAAGGATATTTCTAGGAGGAATATTTTTCAAAGCATTTATGAAAGGAACATGAACGAGTTCTTTGAACTCAAGTTGGGAAGCATGACCATGGATGAATATGAGAAGAGGTTCTTTGAGTTGATGAAGTATGTGGGCTTTATAAATGATAAGAACGTCAAAAACCATTTTTTTTTAATTGGTTAGCTTCCTTCTATAGTGACAATATACAAAATGATAACCCCATGACTTTGGAGGAGGAATAACGAGATAAAAACATCTTTATGAGTAGAGAAGAGGAAGGCCAATATTCCAAAAGGAATGGAATGACAAGATGAAAGGAAAGAGGGATCAAAGGTAGAAGGGTTTTAAGCCACCCTTTTTCAAGAGCATCTCACAAGCCAATCGACAAGTTTAGTTAGTCCAAAATGAGCCTAGTATGGTAGATTATTTTGGGAAAAGGCTAGGACAGTAGCTTGTAAAATGTTGGGGATGTGATGGAAATCACTACTATTTAGACTACCCTCATAAAGGAGAAAGAATGAGAATTATTCATAACATTCAATAGGATAAAATAGTGGGAGACATGGGTGGAAACATGCCAAGGATTTATGCATCCTTGGACAACAAGCAAGCAAAGTGTCAATCCCCCATGATGGAAGTGGAAGGTAAGATTGATAACCATCCCATAGCAATTTTAATTGATTCTAGAGCTATCCATAGTTACATAAACTCTTAGCATTGTCAAAATATTTCACTTAAAAAGAAGTGAGCATTAGAAATCTTGGTTAGTTCAATTCTGCACAGGGGATAAGAGGAAAATCCATGAGCTAGTTAAGGATTGTCCAATAGACATGAATGGATTCAACACAAAGGTGGATGTGAAAATCATACATTTGGGTTCTTATGATTGTGTAATTGTCATGGATTGGTTGGAGAAACACCATGCTATCCTAGATTGATACAATAAGATAATCACTTGTCTTGGTGAGGGAGGGTATTAAGAAAAAATTCAAGGCATTCCAAGAGTTGTATCTATAAGATAAATTTTAGCCATGTATATGAAAAAGATTTTTAGGAAGGGGTGTCAGATTTTTGTAGCCCATATGGAAGAGAAAAACAGAGATAAAGTTCCTATCATTGAATACCATCTAGTCTTGAGGGATTTTGAAGACATTTTTGTGGAAATCCCAAGATTGACACCAAAAAGAGACATTGATTTCTCTATTGATTTGATGCCAGTAGCTTCCCCAGTGTCCAAGACACCTTACAAAATGGGCACACAAGAATCGAAAGAGTTGTACATCCAGCTTGAAAAATTGTTAAAGAAGGGGTATATATGCCCAAGTGTGCCACCTTGGGGTTCCTTAATGCTATCCGTGAAGAATAAATATGGAACCTTAAGGTTGTGTGTTGACTTTAGATAGTTGAATAAGGTCATAATAAATAACAAATATCATTTTCCAAGGATTGATGATTTGTTTGACCAATTGAAAGATGCAAGGATATTTTCCAAGATTTACTTGAGATTAGGTTATCACCAAGTGAGGATAAAGGAAGGAGATATCAACAAGACAACATTCGGGACAAGATACAAGCATTTAATTTGGGGTAGTTCCTTTTGGGCTATTAAATTCCCTAACTATTTTCATGTGCCTGATGAATGGAGTGTGTTGAGGAAAATATATGAAATCGATCTTACTCAAGCATTTTCAGATTCTGCTTGGCTAAATAAAAATAGACGGGAATATCACCCTATTTTTATAGCCATCAAAATTAATATCCTAACTCACAAGTATTGATTACAAGTGCTTAGGCTGTTTTTTTTATAAATAAAAACTTGCTGAAAAATTCATTATTTATGTGTTTTTCTAAATATAACAGATGCTGAAATAAATATAGAGACAAAAGTAAGGACACCAAGTCGATAATCAAGAAAGATGAGACATAAATAAATCCTTTATTTCATTCTAATTCATCAAAGAGTCATTCTCTTTACAAAATTTCGTGAAGAAGTTTTGGACCAAAGGCAAACTTAGACATCCTCGATGAAACATACAAAAGGACCTCTGATAGAAAATAAAAAACTGAACTCTAAAATATGGATCAGCTTGCCACAGATTGTTGCCCACTTGATTCTGCACAATAGCCTTTGTCAGTCATGAAAACTAATTCACAAACAGACAAGTCTACATAGACTATCAAAGATAGATCAACAACTCTGAAAAACAAGTGTTTGAATGATGTAATTTAGCCCTGAATCTTGTTGTCTACGATAAGACCCTGCTATAATAAAAAAGAATTAGGCTTATGATAAATTAAGGAATGAATGAAAACTGAACTATCTCAACACAAACTCAAAGAGAAAACCTTAGTATGCTTTTCCTTCTATCCTCCTTTGTTCCTCCCTTTCCTTTTTTCCTTTAAGCAAATTATAATTGGTTGAAGTAGTTGAACTACTTCATTAGTTAAGTTAACTAAAAAATCAACCAACTTTTTAATTAGGGGGAAAAGTAATAAATCATAATAAGGGTTTTGAATAAATAATAACTAGTAGGTGGGACCCCTTGTGACTCCCCTTTATCTCTTAACAATCATAACATAACTATTTAATTAAACAAAAACATCCCTCCTTGTGACTCCCATCATCACATTCATGTTTGAATATTTATCCCATTGATATTTGAAATTGTTTCCAAAATATATTACTCATATATCCAAAAAATAACATGTTGTCCAAAATTTCTGAAGTCAACTGTCATCAACAATAAATAAAATAAAACTTAAAACCCATATTTTCCACTCTGAGATGCGATCTTTCCTTTCTCGCTCCTGTCGCCTTTTGATCTCTTTGAATTTTCCTTTGGATCTGCTGAGCCTTTAGGCCTAATCTCACTGATCTCATGAAACATCCCTCAAATGCATCCAGGAGGACACATATTTATCAGAGCCATTGGAGGGTGAGGAAGGGGAAACAATGGATTTTCCTTTGTCTGGGGCATGGTGGGCCTCGGTTTTCAACCTTTTACTAGCATGGGAATATTGAACTTGTGAGTGGACAGGGGCAGCTTGGACAATCTAATTGATAGGTGGGGGAGCAGGTAAAGACAATTTGGGCCAGCCACAATGTTTTGAGACTGTCGGGTGGACAATATATTGTCATTCATCATTTTTGGGAACCTCAGGTTGCAATGAGACATGAGGGGGAACAGGAATACTAGGGGCTTGTGGAGCTTGAAAGGGAGGCCTTTCAGGCCTAGGTTGGACCACTCCTTGCCCAATCCAATTGAAAAAACCAACCTGAAATAGCTGGCCTAACTCTTGCGAGTCTGCATCAAAGTGTATGGAGAATCTTAGCATTCTAGGGCCTTTGTTCCAATTACCTCTTCCTCGGTTGCCTCTGCCATGGCTACCTCGGCTGAAAAATCTCATTCCTGTATGCATGATTGATTAGAAAATAATTTCTTTAACAACCATACATGAAAACTCTTCTTAAAATAGGAAACAAATCTTGGCTCAATAACATATCAGACTCATGCAATCCAATCCATACAAATTGTTTAATAGTTGTCAATGAGTAGGGGGTGAACAAAGGTTCTGGGATATGCGAGGGGTTTGTATTGAGTGAAAAATGTTAAAATGAGGGGGGAAAGAATCATGGTTACTTCTCATAGACAACAGACACTCAACTGTAATGTAAACCAAAGAACATGTCATTGTAATCCATCCAAGAAACTGCGATTTCAAGTTGTTACAACACAAAATTCCTCTTAATTGTAATTAAATTTTGGGAACAAGGAGTGAAAATGAATATGGCAAGGCGAGGGGATTGTAATTGGCGAAAAGTGAAATAATGGTAGGGAAAGAGAGCAGATATTGTTTGTAAAATTAATTAAGTAATCCATAAAACCATTATGTATTAAATGAAAAAGATCCAACACTAACCAAATAATCATTATGATCAATTAAACAACTATTGTGCATAATTTAATCATTTATGTGTATTAACTTGCTCATTGTTTGCAATTAAATCTTTAACACAGTGTCATCAAACTCAAAAAAGAAAAACATGCCTTCCAAACAACCTGTATAAGAGTTATGTTTCTTCTCATTTGTCCCATTTAATATTTTAAAACAATTTCCAAATGAACACACAGTCACTTGTTTCCACTGTGCATGAATTATTTCCTCAGTCAAACACAGACACAAAAATCATGCCAGATTCCATTCCTCTAATCAATTTAATAATCAAATTGCAATGAAATCATATTGTTATAAAACTTGTTCCCATCTCTGATGGTGTAATCAAATGATATCCATAACCATATGCAGTGGACAGCCAAGTCACGACTATCACGGCTTTAAATTGCAATACTCCTTATTGGAAATTAAAACACACAATAACAACAACCATCAATTCAACTTAAACATGTTGTAGGAAACCCACACATACCAACACATCACGCACGAAGCATCGCTGTGACTTAATCAACTATAAACTAATGTTGGGTTAACACTCCAATTATTACAATACAAGAGACAACGACTGTTTATCCAATCCCATTTCTAAAATTAACCAAAACTAATGTCAACGTTATCAACAGAGACGAGCCAACAATCAATCACTGTCGATGATACCCCATCAACTCATAACAATCAATAATATACCCAACATGATATAACTGGTTCCATTATTAAAATTGGGCTTTGAATAATCAAAATGGGCTTTGAGTAATCAAGGGTTCATTTAGTGGACCAACGCAGGGAGATTGGAGTTGTCCACCAACAATGGGTGAGAAACTTTCGAGACCATATGGTGGACACACAGGCCATATCACCAATAACTTCACAAACATGGTGACAGTTCACAAGATAGCAGAGACTATGAACAAAGGAGCAGAGGCTTCATATTGGTCCATAATAACACCAAGAACACGTAGGGTATAACCCTCGTGGTTTTCCCAATCAACCCGAATAATGCTAATACAAAACAGAGCCACGAAATAACAACCAAAACTAAAGAAAGCATATTGGCATAATAGCCACCGCAACCAACTATGCAGAATCCAATAGCATAAACGAGCCCATACCCAGGTGAAACGATATGTAGTGACCCATGGTGGTTCCAAAATCAAACACAAAAATCAAATATGATTGGGTAGGTTTACAAGAACTGTGTGGAGATGGCCAACAATTATGGACCGAATGAAACCCTTCAAGAAAAACTCATAAGACAAGAAAGAACCTTCATGGCTTCCACCACATAGAAACATCAAGGAAATCATGACTTTAACTAAATGATCCTTTCATTTACAGTGAATACGCACAACTAACCATTCCAGAGAAATATCACAAGTTTACATAGTTTCCAGTCTCAAGAAAATCATAGACCCATACATCACCGAGCCAATATCTATTTCATAACCAAAGTAGGTTCATGGATGGAAAAAAATACATACATGTAACCAAAAAGCCTTAAAAACATGAGCTTGGTCGAGCAGTTCTTCCCTTGCCTGAAAATCAGAGCTTAACCACAACAAAACACAATTGAACAATAGCCAAGCTAGGGTGGCAGCTAGTGGAAGAGGTATTGAGTGACGTGTGGTAAACGCACGTCGCTTCCATCCTCTACTCATTCAATTCCTTAGTACATGCCAACCAACCCTCCATTAATCCATCAATTAATCTATGCATCGAAACTAACATCAATCACTTGCCAAATGCGCTACCCATATCACATTTAACCATTGCCAACCATAACATAACACATATCAGATGTGCTTCCATATAACTCAATAAATTATATAGCCACTATGATGGTTAGTTAGGACTAATCCCATTTCTTCAATTTCAATGCATATAGTGTGGCATAGTAGCATAGTATAGGATAGCTTATTTCCTTGGTTTTTTTTCTTCATATTTATTTTATCTTTTGTCACGACTAACATGTGTTTTTTGCAGGTGCAACATGTAACATATCATGGTGCTAATAGAAACGTGATAGCAGTGTATATAAGCTATTCATATGATATGGAATTTAGATCTTAGAGCAATTAGAAACAACACATAATATCCATCATCCATTTGTCGCGAAGAAAACCAAGATTTCATCAACCATGTAGAACCCTGTAAATAATGTCGAACAACAACATAACATCAAATAAGAACCATATATGATATTCCAATCTACAAGGGGGCCCCACCTACTAGTATTATATATATCGCTAGCTTATAATAATAGGCTTTTAGCAATACTTTGCAGGCAAAATCCTCGTTGCGATTTTTATCGTCAACAAAGTGTTCAGGGAATACTTGGACGAGTTTGTAATTGTGTTCCTAGATGACATACTCATCTACTCAAGGATAGAGTAGGAACATGAGAAACATTTAAGAATGGTGCTACAAGTTCTAAGAGAGCATAAGTTGTATGCTAAGATAAGTAAGTGCATTTTCTATCAAAAGAAGATTCATTACATGGGACATATTTTTTTAGTATATGGGATAGCAATTGATCCCAAGAAGATAGAGTCCATTAGAGGATTCACAACACCAATAAATGTGACAAAGCTCAGATCATTCATGTGTCTTGCAGGTTATTACTGAATATTCATTGAAGGGTTTTCAAAGATTGCAAGCCCCATCTCTTATTTGCAGAAGAAGTAAGTGAAATTTGAATGGAATCCTGAATGTGAAGAAAATTTTCAATAGCTAAAAGACATATTGACCAATGCACCAATATTGAATATTTCAGACCCTAATGAAGATTTTGTTTTGTGTACTGATGCATGCAAGGAAGGGCTCGGTGGAGTCCTCACACAAAAATACCATGTGATATGCTATGAGTCCAAGAAATTGAAAGAGCATGAGATAAATTCTGCTACCCATGATCTATAATTAACAACCATTGTTCATGAACTAAAGATGTGGAGACATTATGATGCAAGAGCATCCATCATAGGTTCAATATGGTAATTTGAACTCTACGAGATCTTCATAATTTACAAAAGAGAGTGGGTTCCCTTAATTAAAAATTTGTATTTTAGTTGTAATAATTATAGATTCTAGAATAATATAGTAGAAGGAAGAGTTGTCAAAGGCTATTAAAATAGCCTCCACCTCATACCACAAATTCAAATATAGGATAAGGTTGTTGAGCATATAGTTGATATTTTTAAGAGTTTTTTTTTTTATATTTCCTCTCATAGAGGATACAAATATATCCATTCGGGTTCAAGTAATTATTTCCCTTCTTTGCATAAACTAAGTTGTAACAGAGTAAAAAAGCAGTTAAGAGATGGAGTAGGAGTAAGATAGCAGGGTGTGTGCCAAGAAGCTTTGTAAAGGAGTTATCTACGTTTTAATATAAGAATTTGATGTAGAATCCGATCATTATTGGTTTCTCTTTCTTTGTTCAAATGTTAAATGCTATTCTTTGTTGAATTATTTTTATACCATTATTTATTAAATGATCCCTATATGACTTGCGCAGAATATTCATGTTGAATTATTGTTGATGAGTTCTTTGTATTTCCCTGATAAACATATGTGTGCATATCTTAAAAAATCGTGTATGTGCATATAAAGTCACAGCGAAGAGGTGTAATTGGGTAATCATTAAATTAATAAAGGGGAGTTGCAGATTGGAGACACAATTAATCAAGGTAGGAGAATTGAAAAGGGTTATTGGTTATTATAGAAGACATAGGCACATTGAAATATATACAGTTGACAGGAACAAAGATACAAAAACTAGATTTGTTGCCAGCAGAGGTCCATATTCTGGATCGGATTATAGGTTTAACCATAGAGTACAATTGAGTATAGGTGGATAGTTAAACCTGATTGGATTCAAACTTGAACATAATGGAGTTATAGGAGTATGGTGTGGTGTCTAGTTAATTGAAGTGGTTTAATGAAAGGATTAACGTGTGGTTATACCTCTGGTTCTATGGTAAGTCTAGCAATCGACCATAGGATATTGAATTTATATATTTAGCGTTTGGTTCTAACGCTTGGTCATATGTGACTTAGAGATATACTCATGTTAGCCACCTGGTTATAGTGAATATTTGGTAATAGGAGTTAAAGGACTGATTTTTATACATATATATTGTGTTGGAGAGAACAAAGTGGTGAGTGTCGGTAGATTTTTTGGTGTTTACACTATGTCATTTTTTGGTATTAGAGAAGGTCTTAATATCTACTTGTGAGTGTGGAAGACAATTACAACAAGAAAATAATTTTTTGATAAATTACATGAATTGGCGTGAAGAGGAAAGTTACCAGAGAACAAAATAACACATATGGGAAAAGATATTGGCTTACATGTATATAAAGCGACAAAGAAGGCTGGATTTTGGATTTGAATGCAGAGTTATTAGAATACTATAAACTAGAGGTTTATATAGTTACATTGGAACAAGAAGCTCCCGTAGAAGGTGAAGATTGTCTTTGGGAGAAGACTGAGTTTTGGTATTGACTAAGATGATGGTGGATCAACACAAGGATTTGGGTGAGGAATTCAAGAAAGAGAATCATAGTAGAAGGGCTCTGATGCAATGAGTATATAAGAAGATAAAAATGTAGATCTAATGAGATTTCACAGGTAAATGATATTTATGCTTTGTAGTTAATTTGGATAGAGCAATTTTTTTTTGTAGTTAGCAGCAAGATAAAGAAGATAATTTATGGAAATATCCCTATATATTTTGGAAGTTGGATAAGAGTAGGTGAATCTCTTGAGAAGTTTGGAGGTGCATAAGCCTAAAAACTATTGTCAATGAGGAGTAGAGGAAGTTAAGAAGGTTATAAGAGGAAAGAACCAAAAATATCAGTAGGTCGGGTTTAGAGGGAGAGAAACCTTGGTGAGGTATTAGGTAGTAGGGTGTAAAATACTTGTTGCAATAGAGGCTTATTAAAACCCATAATGAGCATAGTGAAGCTCAGAGAAAATAATATGGACAATGAGATGAAGGGCTCAAATGCAGGAAATAGCCACAGTAAGATGAAAATAGATGCCAATGGTTAGTCATAGAGAAAGAGATAGATGAACTAAAGGATAAATTGAGTATTATGATGGAGTTGATACAACAAAAAGAAGGAGAAGGAGAAGGAGAAATCTAGAGTTATGGTTCAAAGTTGAAAAGGAGAGTTAAATGGCCTATATAGTTATTTATTGCAAAGAGAATAAGACATATATTGATTTCCTAGGTCAAAGAAGAACATAAGAGACTAGGATTTAACAAAGAAGATAGATGCAGGAAAAGGCATGAAAATCGGCCCCTAGAAGCAAAGCAAATAATCAACATTTGTGAACCTAATAAAGGAATAATGTTGGATGAATAAGAAATGGATGAAAAAAAAGATGAGAGTATTATGGAAAGCTTGGAAAGTTCAATCCAATAAGGAGGAGAGATGCTAATCCTAGAGGCAGCAAGAGAGATATGAATCTGAATTTTTTCAAACCAATTGTTTATTTGACTGTGTGTTTGCAGGTTTTGAAAAAAATGAATATGGACATGTACAAGAAGTTGTCATAAAGGAGAAATAGGTAGAATTGTCTTATGGAGGAAAATTCAAGGAAAATGAATATCACGGATCTTAGATAAGAATGGAAGAGAACATAATAGAAGAAAATTTCAATATTTTAGAAGATGGAATAGATGACAAGAAGAAATACAACCTTATGGAGGATAGAAACAATTTTCCAGTTGAAGGAAAGGAAAATTCAAATGAAATATATGCCTTGTTCATGAAAGGATCTCAAGCAAATTAGGTGGTAACATTTTAAGAAACTCAAGAGGAAGTTATGTGTTTTAAGAAATTGAATGAGATTCATAAAAATGATGGCCAAGAGAATTTAAGAGACCAGTTTTCTTCAAGAGAGAATGAAGCAAGAGTTTATGAACAAATTACAAGCCAGACAAGGATGGAAATTAAAAGAGAAAGACAAGGAAAGGAAGAAGGTTTTAGAAATAAGAAAACATATAAAAAAAATTGAACAAGATGAATACATGATGATATGTTGGCTTGGAGGATCTTTGGATGGCCATAAGGGAGAAGAGTATCAATTCAAGAATGAAGAAAATTTGGGACAAGCAAATGAAACTCTAGGATGGACTATGAAGCATGAATTTTTTTGTTTCAATATATTATGTCAATGGTGATTTTACAAGTATGGATATTGAATACCAAGAATACCATCTTGAGGATGATACGAGATTAAGAAGAAGGTCATTTAGAAAAGAAGAATTTCAAAATTTTCTAAAGTGTGACAACAAATCTAAAACAATTTTGTCCAAGAAGTAAAGTTTAATTGATCATTACTACATGATCATAAATTTGGAGAACAATCTACATATTTTCCAATTGAATAGTCTGCTTGAAGGTATGAGTTATAGGTTGCATGAGTTTCTATGTGATACCAGATTAGTGACATTGTAGTTTGTTGAAGATAAGCATAGGGAATAAAGATGAGTTTTTATAACTCTCCAACATCAAGACATTGTTAAGGTGATGTCAAATGCATGGAAACCTATGATGTATAGAAAAAAAAAGGTTCTTGAGAATGATTATGATGAAATTTTGTCAACTGCATAGCAAGGAAATGCAAAGAAAAAAGTTTTCTTGGAAGGAAACAAGAGATTTGGGTGTGAAAGAACTCTAGATTTTGTTGAATACAACATGAGCACGGATTGTTACCAACAGGTTACATCAAAGCAATAAGTGCAAGAAGGACTTGATACACGTAAGGTACAATAGGAAGTAGTTTGTTATGCATTTTTGAAAAACTGGAAGGAAGGCTAACAAATGGTTTTAGCAATCATTCTTATGACTAAGAATGGAATTAAAGAGCCTAATAAAAATAGTATTTCCTATAATATGTGTGTCTTATGTGTATATGCAGAAGAAGATCTGAGTTTTGAATATGGAAGCAACCAACTCAAAGGAAAGTTCATCATGGACGAAGAAAAGGAGTTGCATGTCTTACAAATTTATGATTATAGGCATCATAATGGAGACAAAAAAATTGTTATAGCTTTTAAACACCAACAATTAGTTATTGAACTATGGATGGATGAACAAGATGAGATAAAGGAAGAATCTTGGATGCATGACCAACAAGAGATGATATTGATGAATGATAAATCTATGTTGATTCAGTATATGATGGATTCAAGGATAAGAATATACAGTGATGTAAAATATATAAAAGCTAGTAAAGGATGCATGGAGCATATTTACAAATGAATTAAGACATAGGTGAGACAACTATATGATTGTAGAGAATATTATGAACTGAAGATTTTGGAAAATGATGTAGATGGGATGGAAACAACCATGTAGAGATTTTATGTAGGGATGAAGCAACAAATGAGTAGTAACAACATGTATCAACAAAATACATAGATATATTTTGAACATAATACTTATTGGAATATTTGAAGAAATTTCCCAAGTGAAATGCAATGGATTACAACAAAATATCAAAGATGTGGATGAGGAATAAATGTTGGGGAATAAGGTGGAATACGACATGAAACAAAGAACACAATATTGCAGATAATCGAATAGGGGAAAATAATTTCGAGAAGAAGAGGTGGTTTCTAAAGACACCATTGCAACACTTAAGAAAAACAGATTGTGCTAAAAAAATCAAAGTGCATATTGCACATTTTGATCCGCATGATTTATTGCAAAATATCAATTCATATTCATCATGACCCAAGTGGTATTATTTTGTAGTCTCAAGATACAACCGACTTCCATAGAGTACAATATATCTTGTTGTTACGAGGAAAATCACTCTATGGCATGGGGTAAATCACAACAGATGGAATGACTGCATAAATAAAATCTAGTCTCAAGTATGCTATATAAACAAAGATTATAACAAGACAAGATAAAGAGCCTACCTTGTCTAGATGTTCGAAGAAGACCATGAGCACCCAACTCAAAGATATACACCTACAACCTGTCCTCAAAAACCAAGATACGCAAGCATATGGTGATAATATATAAAGTTAGCACATATAATAGCATAATCCATCAATATTCATAACAAATATGCCCATGGAATAACAATTCAAATATTTTCAAGACATTAATTGGACGAGAAAAAAGTATTTCTATTAAAATATGATCAACAGAAGAGTATGAATGACAAAATTTCATGTCTTCACGTCTCAGAACCGAGAAACTAAGTCCCTTCCAGTTGGGCCTCCACCACTTCAATCCTCCACCAAAGGCAAGCTCATATAAGAGAGACAATGGGGTTCTCCATCAAAGAGGGAAGATATTGGGGGCTGAAAAATGTGTTCAGACTTAAAAGGACAAAGGAATGCAAACTCAATATGAAGTGAATAATTTCTCCATATTAACTTTTCTCTCAAAGTTGAATTCTTCTCTCTCCTTCCACAGCTTGGATATGGCCCATTTAAATATTTCAAATGGAACTGAAGGGCCGAGTTGGAATGTTTCCAGTATATGGAAGGTCAAGGATCATGGATCTCATGACGTGGCATGGAAACCCAACACCAGTTTTTAATTTTGGGCATGAAACCCAATGTACGCAGGTTTTAATAGTGCAACCTATGTATACACATTTTTTATAGTTATTAGAGCATGTATATGTGGAAAAATATTAATTTTAGATATGGGAATTGCAAAAAGGGACTTCAAGTCTACATAGGGAAATGGAAAAGGCCTTCTGAGCAAGATGCATGGGGTGAGTAAAATATTTCTATAACACTTGTCCACATATAACCATCGACAATTAGAGTTGACTCCACAAAATACACTATATTGAATCGACTCGATAGGACTCAACCTGACCGACTATCTGTCAAACTCGTAGTCGATTGTTGGGTTGGTCGATCCATCACCTAGCTATCTTTAACTATTGGTCAACTATTCGACCAAAAATCAAGTCGAATTGACTGACAAGTGTGGTGTGTGTTATAAATAATATATGTGCTCATTTAACCATAGACAATATAACAATATTGTCACCCAACCATAGGCCTAAGCCACCCCCGAGCACCTTATCCTTCAAAGAGAATGATTCTAGAAGAAAACCCTAGGACTAATAGCCAATCAATGTAGCGTACCTCTCTCCAGAGCTAGAACACAAGGAAGAAAGTCCATAACATAACCAATAGAAAGTCCAAGCCTAAACTTAGAATACAGGTTGTAGTAGTTGTAGCTGCAACTACTCTCCAGACTTGCACACTTACTCATTTTCTGTAGTGTGCACTCTTACATTTATGTAGTTGCGAGATGTGTGTGTCAAATGAGATCCGACGTCCTGCATTTATACTGCTCCTCCTTAGTTGTCTAGGCCGACTTCTCATTTTGGAGGCTAAAAACTCAATATTAAATATTTCCTTTAGTCGATTTGTCGTCTAGGGTTATTTCTAATGCTTTAGGGTTTATTCTTTCTTCCCAGGATATTCTATTTTTATCAGGGTTACACGTGGAGGCTAATACCTCCTGCAACTACCATAATATCAAAAATCCCTCCTAGATAAGGAGGTATTGAAGGAAATGGTCTTGAACACAAACATACTATTCAACTGGTAGCATCATCATAGTCATACAGGCTATCTAATGATTAGATCACGAGAACCATCATCACTATAAATATCATCTGATAACATCAACTACATCATCTCTTAAATCTATACTCCATCTTAGTAATCAGGCGTGATGCTAAATAAGTTACTCTCTCCATAGAGTGATACAAGAACCATTCGTCTAATCCGTACATATGTCCTAGAAGAATAATTGTTCCAACAGATGTTGAAATCCACACCATGGGCTGCAAGGATTATTCTTATAATCCAGACATACGTCCTAGAAGAATAACTATCTTGGACCATTTTCCTCCTAGAGAATGTTTGTCCACTAACACACTGACTATCCATCTAGATGATAATAATTTTCAACACTATTGATAGTCTACACAGAAATTAGAACAATGTCATTCAATAGAACACAACTGTGTTTATCCATAGTAGTACACATCTTGATGCAGGAGCATCTCAAGCGAGCCAGCGCGGGGATAAAAGACAGCTGGAAAAGCACTCAACGCAAATTTTGAAAATGTCTTGAAACATTAATGAAGTCATCAAGTGGAAGCGCACTTGTAAAATGTAAACGGACCTTGAGCTATCCACTCTCGTCCTTAGTAGGTAGAAGGCATTTATGATAGTTAATGCAAGTAGATAGAATTTAATGCATAGATTAGACAGTTTAGAATGAAAGAGGGAAACAGGATATAGACACCCTCATTGTGTATTGTAATATAGAAGAGAAGATAGAAGGAGAGATTATGCCAATTGAGAGCATAGAGTATAGAAGAGAAGGAGAAGAGAGTTGTGTAGAAGAAATCCATGTACAAAAGTTTTGGATTAATACAAAAAGGATTTGATTCAGACTCATGGTGTTCAAATATTCTCTGTGTATGCATTTTTGAATGTTATACTCATGAATGTTTTACTCTTTCTGTCATGCAATTGCTTTTAGGCTATGTATGAATGATTTCTTGTTGAATGTTTGAAATCTGAGAGGAAAGGGTAAAGGAATGAGTTTCAATTGTTTCTCTATCTGAGCAAGAGTTCCTGCAAGGAGTGCAGTTGAATTGTCCGCAAGGAGTGCAGTTGAATTGTCCGCAAGGAGTGCATGTAGGAGTCTTCTTCAAGACTCAGAGTTGGAGAAAGCCCAAAAGGGATAAAGTCTCCACATCCGTCGAAGGAAGCACGAGAAGCTTGTGCATTTGGATAGTGAGAAGGCGTTGCAAGTTTGTGTCGCAGGCAATTGAGTACCATGGGAAAATCACTTGGTAAAGGGTTGCATAAGTCCTTGTGAAGGGAAGAGACAGATGGTCGAAATTCTCTGTGGAGAATTCACGAAGTCCCGTGAGTCATCAGATCTCACGGAGGAGCAGGGGAGTTACAACGAGTATTCCAAAAGGTTCAAGCTCAGGAGAGGCAGAGCCGTAGATTCAAGCCAACAGGAGCCATTGGATTTAACCGTGGATTTCTATTTCGGGGTTTCGCGAGCGGAAGTCCCAAAATATTTGCATCAGGACTCGCAGAATCATGAAGCACAAAGTCCCGAGGACGAGAGGATTGTGTGGGCCATAGAATCAATAGGGTGGATAGGTGGCGCACCATCGACAAGGGAGTTAATTTCGTTGACCACTTCGGGGTTTCGTGGGGTGAAGTCCAGAAATCTTTGCATCAGGATTCGTGAAATCGCGAAGTCCGAAGTCCCGATGGAATGAAGGGTTGTTGAAAGGTCAACCTTGTGAGCGCATCGGAGTTTCAGTAACATCGGGTTTTGGGAGTCGAGGGGATGAGTTGCTTGACATTGCAACCCCCGAAATCGCGATAAGGAGAAATCCGAAATAGAGAGATAAAAGGTCAAGTGTTGACTATTTTCGGGTTTCAGATATTGAGAGACAAGGCGCTTGACCACCAGATTCGCGAAAGTGCAATGTACGATCTCCCGAAGTATAAAGGGGGAAACTTCTCAAGGTATTTGTGGGTGCAGATTTCCTGAAAGAGAAATAGGAGAGCCATTTCTGGGAGCTCTTCGGACCAATGGAAGAGGAAATATCTTGTGTGCGTGGACTTCTGATTTGCAGGTTGGTAGGGCTGCGCCAGGTTTGGTATCAGAGCACATAAAGGTTTCTTTGCTTTCTGTAGCAGGGAAAAAGAGAATTCACCATGTCGCCGAGAAGAAGGGACAGACAAACACCCGATCCGCCAGAGGAGAGGGAAATGCCGAGAAGAAGGGGTAGGCATATGCCTGATTCAACCATAGAAAGAGAAATGCGTGACTTACATGCCAGACTTGAAGACATGGAGACAACACAGAGGCGTACAGTCAATGTTGGAGATCTTATTGATTCTGAAAGTGAAATTGAGGCTGAACATGAAGGAGGAGAAGTTGCAACCGAAGATGTGGAAAACGAACGTTTGATTAGGGCTATTGCAAGAATGGGTGCAAGAGAGAAAATGGACATTCCAGTTTATGAGGGAAACTTGGATGCAGAGGAGCTTCTAGACTAGATTAGAGATATGGACACATATTTTGACTATGAAGATGTCGAATAGGACAAGAAGGTCAAACATGCTGTCACAAGATTGAAGGGACATGGAACATTGTGGTGAGATGAGCTACAAGCTGACAGACGTTGCAAAGGTAAGCAGAAGATGAAGAGTTTGGATAGGATGATCGCAAAGATGAAGGTGAAATTCATCCCCAGATATTATCAAATTACTCTATTTCTAAGGATGCAGAACTTGAGACAGAAGTTGATGACAGTGAAAGAATACACTGAAGAATTCTACAGGATGAACATCAGGGTAGGTCATCGATAAAGCGATGATGAAAAAGTTGCCAGGTATATAAATGGCCTGAGATATGACATTCAGGATGAGATGAGCATGATAACCATCCGAACGGTGGAATATGCTTATTAGATGGCTCTAAAGGCGGAAGAGAAGCTGAGCCAAAAGCAGGGTCAAAGAGGCCGAGGCCGAAGTCAGCCCAAAGGCAAATCAGTTGCCTAGGATAAAAATCAGAAACCCAAGGAGGACTGGAATAAACATCAGACTGTAATTGAGATAGGTGGAAGCTCACAGCGAGGGCATTATGCTGAAAAGAGAGGGCAACATACCGAACAGAGAGGAGATTACACTGATAATAATATTTTTCCTCATACCAGAGGTAGAGGAAGGGGAAGAGGTGGAGTAATAACATGCTTTACATGTGGAAAGAATGGGCACAAGTCTTATGAGTGTCCATACAAAAATAAAGAAGGAGGTGAGACTCACATCGCCGAAGCGCAGAGGCGAAATATTGAGGTAGAGGATGTTGAAGGCAGAAGATCGTTGATGATGTGAAAAGTTATTTTGACACCAGATAAGGAGGTGGAGAGTTCAGTCCAAAGAAACAGACTTTTCCAGACTACTTGCAAAACCAAGGACAGGGTATGCAAGGTCATTGTGGATAGTGGTAGCACAAATAACCTCGTTTCAACAGAGATGGTAGAAAATCTGGAGCTGGAGACGATTGATCATCCAAGCCCATATAGAGTTTCGTGGATACAAAAAGGACATCAGGTAACTGTCACTAAATAGTGTTTAGTTGAATTTAAGATAGGAGGATATAATTATAATAGAATTTGTGATGTCATTCCCATGGATGTTTGTCATCTATTGCTGGGTAGACCATGGAAATATGATAGGAATGTGATTCATGACGGAAGAATGAACACATACACCCTAGAGAAGAATGGGAGAACTCACATGTTGCTACCAATCAAGGATAAGGAGGTGAAACCTAAAGTAAGTAACACTGTACTTATCATGAGTGGGAAGGAACTGCTTACCAAGGTCAAGAAGAAGGAGGATCCACCATTCATTGTGGTCAGGAAGCCTATAATTGTTTTGACCAACACAAGGGTAGATGATTTACCAGAAGAGGTTCAGGAACTGCTGGAAGAGTTCACTGACATAGTAGTGGATGAACTACCTCGTTCGTTGCCACTAATCAGAAGTGTGAGTCATCACATTGATCTCATACCAAGATCTAGTTTTCCAAACAAAGCAACATACAGATTGACGCCGCAGGAGAATGAAGAGGTCAAAAGACAAGTCCAGGATCTGTTGGACAAAGGTTTGGTCAGGGAAAGTTTGAGTCTGTGTGTTGTTCCGACAGTACTCAGTCCGAAGAAAGACAAACCCTGGAGGATGTGTACTGACTCGAGAGTGATCAACAAGATAACCATCAGGTACATATTTCCATTTCCAAGGATGGATGATGGATTGCTTGAGTGGAGCAATTTTTTTTTCGAAGATTGATTTGAAAAGCGGTTATCATCAAATCCGCATGAGAGAAGGTGACGAATGGAAGACAACATTCAAAACCAACGAAGGGTTGTATGAATGGCTTGTTATGTCATTTGAGTTAACAAACATGCCGAGTACTTTCATGAGGTTGATGAACAAAGTCCTAAGGGAGTTCATCGGAAAGTTTGTCATTGTGTATCTGGATGACATACTGATTTTCAGTAAAACAGTGACAAAGCATCTGAAACATTTGACTACAGTGATGAGGAAGTTACAGCAGGAGAAACTGTTGATAAACATAAAGAAATCCTCATTCATGAAGACATAGCTCATTTATTTGGGTTTTGTTATTTCTGCAGATAAATTGAGGATGGATCTAGATAAAGTGGAAGTGATCAAGAATTGGCCATCACTGAAGAGTATATTTGAGGTGAGAAGTTTCCACAGATTGGCTAGTTTCTACCAGAAGTTCATTAGAAATTTCAGTGGAATTAGTGCACTGATGATGGACACAATGAAGAAGAGACACAAGTCTTTTCACTGGACAAAAGAAGCCAAAAAGAGTTTTAATCTGTTGAAGAAGAAAATTACAGAACAACCAATTTTGGTGTTGCCGAATTTCAAAAAGACATTTCAAGTGAAATGCGATACAAGCAGATTTGCAATAGGGGCAGTCTTGAGTCAAGAAGATAGGCCGATAGCATACTTCAGCGAGAAGCTGAATGAATCCAAGATAAAATACTCCACATATGATAAGGAGTTTTATGCTATTATTCAGGCATTGAAGAAATGGAGACATTACTTGATTCCCAAGGAGTTTGTCTTATACAGTGACAATCATGCACTGCAGTTTGTGACTCAACAGGGAAAGTTGAATCAAAGACATGTTAAATGGGTTTAATACATGCAAAATTTCACTTTTGTGATAAAACATATTTCTGGTACAACTAACAAAGTTTTTGATGCTTTGAGCAGGAAGTGTTTGCTATTGCAGGAGTTCAAAGTCAAAACGTTGGGTTTTGATGATCTCAGGGACATGTATAGGGATGATCCAGATTTTAAGGAGACGTACGAAGCAGCTGAGAATCCAATTCTCAGAGATAGAAACCAATGGGAAGAATACATGATCTAGGAAGGATTATTGTTTAAAGGTAATCAACTTTGTATTCCAAAATGCTCCATGAGGGAGAATTTACTGAAGGAGAAACACAGTGGAGGATTGGCCGAACATTTCGTTCATGACAAGACGTTCGTGAAGTTGAATGAGTCATATTTTTGGCTGGGAATGAGAGTAGACGTCAAGATATTCATGGACATATGCATAATTTGCTAGCATTCAAAAGGCAAGAGACAGAATGCACGGTTTTATCAACCATTTCCCATACCTGAGAAACCATGGGATGCAGTCAACATGGATTTCATATTGGGGTTGCCAAGAACACAAAGAGGATTTGACTCAATCTTTGTGGTGGTGGATAGATTTTCCAAGATGGCACACTTCATTCCATGTCAGAAGACCAGTGACGCAACTCACATTGTGTGTCTGTTTTTCAAAGAAGTCATTCGACTTCACGGCTTACCAAGGAGCATAGTTTCGGATCGAGACACTAAGTTTGTAGGAAACTTTTGGAGGACCTTATGAAATAAGTTGGGAACTAACTTATCATTTAGTTCGGCTTATCATCCTTAGACGGATGGATAGACAGAAGTGGTAAACATAAGTCTGGGAGACTTGCTGAGAAGCCTGGTGACAGAACACCACAGCCAGTGGGACAACATATTACCATAGGCGGAATTTGCTTATAACGACTCAGTTAACATAAGCATGAGGCATAGTCCATTTCAGATTGTCTATGGCATGCAGCCGAGAGGAATTTCTGAGCTAAGAGATTCAAAAAAGATTGCAACTAGGAGCGCTAGTGCAAAAGATTTCGCAGAGGTGATGAAGGAACTTCACAGCCAGGTGAAGGACCGATTGCAGAGTTCGAGCCAGGAATATAAGCACAGAGCAGATCAACACAGGAGACAACTTCAATTTGAGGTTGGTGATTTGATTATGGCACATTTGAGAAGGGAAAGGTTCCCGAGAGGAACATATAATGAACCAAAGATGAAGAAAATCGGACCATGTAAGGTCTTGAAGAAATTTGGGACGAATGCTTACGAGATTGAATTACCCGATGGGATAGGAATTTCTCCAATATTCAATATCTCAGATTTGTACCCATATAACGCTGAGGAAACAGGGGCAAGAAATGAACAGCCAGAGATCCAGTGGACAAAACATATGCCAGTTGTAGAAAAGTCGCAGATGGAGCGCATACTGGACAAAAGGGTCAGCACGAAGACCAGGAGAAAACAATACTTTGAATATTTGGTCAAGTGGAAGGGCCATCCAGTTGAAGATGCCAGCTAGGAGAATGAAGCAGAGATCCAGAGGCGTGGATAGACCATGCGCGAGCTCATGGACAAGAGCCCATGAAAATTTTCAAGCAAGGGAGTATGATGCAGGAGAATCTCAAGCGAGCTAGCACGGGGATAAAAGATAGCTGGAAAAGCGCCCGACGCAAATTTTGAAAATGTCTTGAAACATTAATGAAGTCATCAAGTGGAAGAACGCTTGTAAAATGTAAAGGGACCTTGAGTTATCCGCTCTCGTCCTTAGTAGGTAGAAGGCATTTATGATAGTTAATGTATGTAGATAGAATTTAATGCATAGATTAGACAATTTAGAATGAAAGAGGGAAATGGGATATAGACACCCTCATTGTGTATTGTAATATAGAAGAGAAGATAGAAGGAGAGATTATGCCAATTGAGAGCATAGAGTATAGAAGAGAAGGAGTAGAGAGCTGTGTAGAAGAACTCCATGTACAAAAGTTCTGGATTAATACAAAAAGGCTTTGATTCAGACTCATGGTGTTCAAATATTCTCTGTGTATGCATTTTTGAATGTTATTCTCATGAATGTTTTACTCTTTCTATCATGCAATTTATTTTAGGTTATGTATGAATGATTTCTTGTTGAATGTTTGAAATTTGAGAGGAAAGGGTAAAGTAATGAGTTTCTATTGTTTCTCTCTCTGAGAAAGAGTTCCTGCAAGGAGTCCAGTTGAATTGTCCGCAAGGAGTGCGTGCAGGAGTCTTCTTCAAGACTCAGAGTTGGAGAAATCCCAGAAGGGATAGAGTCTCCACAGTCGTCGAAGGAAGCATGGGAAGCTTGTGCATTTGGATAGTGAGAAGGTGTTTCAAGTTTGTGTCGCAGGAAATTGAGTACCATGGGAAAATCACTTGGTAAAGGGTTGCAGAAGTCCTTATGAAGGGAAGAGACAGACGATTGGAATTCTTTGTGGAGAATTCGCAAAGTCCCGTGAGCCATCAGATCTCACGGAGGAGCAGGGGAGTTACGATGAGTATTCCCAAAGGTTCAAGCTCAGGAGAGGCAGAGTCGTAGATTCAATCCAACATGAGTTGTTGGATTTAACCGTGGATTTCTATTTCGGGGTTTTGCGAGTGGAAGTCCCAAAATCTTTGCAACTCGTGGAATCACGAAGCGTGAAGTCCCGAGGATGAGAGGATTGTGTGGGCCACAGAATCAGTAGGGTGGATAGGTGGTGCACCATTGACAAGGGAGTCAATTCCGTTGACCACTTCGGGGTTTCGTGGGATGAAGTAATGAAATCTTTGCATCAGGATTCACGAAATTGCGAAGTCCGAAGTCCCGACGGAATGAAGGGTTGTTGAAAGGTAAACCTTGCTAGTGCATCAGAGTTTCGGTAAAATCGGGTTTTGGGAGTTGAGGGGACGAGTTGCTTGACATTACAACCCCTGAAATCGCGATAAGGAGAAATCTGAAATAGAGAGAGAAAAGGTCAAGTTTTGACTGTTTTAGGGTTTCAGAGATTGAGAGACAAGGCGCTTGACCACCGGATTCGCGAAAGTGCGAAGTCCGATCTCCCGAAGTATAAGGGGGAAACTTCTTAAGGTATATGTGGGTGCAGATTTCCCGAAAGGGAAATATGAGAGCCATTTCCGGGAGCTCTTCAGGCCAATGGAAGAGGAAAGATCCTGTGTGCGTGGACTTCTGACCTGCGGGTTGGTAGGGCTGCGCCACAACTACTATCTAGTGGTACACAACCAAACCATGTAGCACATGGCTACTTAATCAGTGGCACATAGTCACAACCAGTGGAACACATCTACCACAACATCATACATCTACTATCTAGAGACATACAATATCCATAGTAATCATATCATCTATTATCAACTTGCATAGAAACAATATCATGATATAAACTGAGTCATTTGGGCCATTATTCCACTCACATTTGTGATATCTGGAAGAGCATATTCCCTCATAAAGTAAAACATTAGCCATGGTCTATCTGGACTATTCTTCTCAAGCATAGAAGAATAATTGTCCTTGATTTCTGAGCCTGGACCATTCACCTAACTAGGTCATTCCTCTAGCTCTAATCATAGTGCAACCTAGAGAGAATGAGTCTACCCTAGGGAATGCATGTCCCTAATTGTTGAACCTGGACCATTCACCTAACTAGTCCATTCCTCTGGCACTAATCATAGTGAAACCTGGATAGAATGAGTCTACCCTAGGGAATGACTGTCTGAACCATTTCCTAATGGAAATGATTGTCCTGCACCAACCTCCAAAACAAACCATTCTTCGAAACTGCTCACAACTATGAACTTTGAAAGAATGACTGCCTGACGAGGCAGACCATTCTACTTGACCACTACTCAGAGTGACTGCCAAGAATAATAACTATCCTAGACCATTCCCCCACACTGTCCACAAGAGGAATCAATGTCTATGGTACATCAACAATCTATCGAACCATTTTCATTACAAAAATGACTGTCCGATCTGGACCATTTTTTGAACTGGAAAATGCATGTCCGTCAAAAATCTCAAACCATTTTCCGAACTGAAAAGGAACTACTCATCCTCAACCATTTTTCGAATTGAAAAATTATTTTCCATAAATCAATGAAATATCAATGCTCCCTCCCAACCTGGGATTAATCTCTTCCTTTTTCAATAAGGAAGTTGTATCCACAAGCCTCATCTTATTTCTTAAGTATGCAAACTTTTTATCTTGGACAGAGGATTTATCAAAATATTTACTATCTTCTCATCGGTGGAGATATGTTGGAGAATCATTTCTCTCTTTTAGATTTTATAACGAATAATATAATGATTGATCTCAATGTACTTCGGTCTGTCATGGAACACTGGTTTTCTATGAAGGATTTCACATAGATTTGATCATTACAATATATCATGGTTGAATTTAGTACTTTTGTTTCCTACTAGATAATGACATTGTGGTAAAGCTCAAATTGAAACATATCCAATTAGCACTTCTTCTGTCATCATGAAAGTTTGTCATGGATTAGCAATCCATCATCCCAGACTTCTGAGTAACCATTATGATACACTATCTCTATCATAGAAATTTTTCACCACACTTCTGTTGTGCATGAGAGGCTCTGCACCAGGTTGTTTGAATCCATACAAGGTCTTCTTCCATCTGTATACAAGGGTATCTTTCTGGTATACCTCAAAACCTTGAGGTTTCTCTACATGTGCTTCTTCTTCAATTACTCTGTTCAGAAGAACAATCTTTACATCCATCTGATGTAAACTCCAACCCATTGCAGAATATATAATGGCTCATGTAGAGGTATGTCTGGTTACTGGAATAATCTATCATAGTCTTCTCCCTCCTTCTAGGAGAACCTTTATTTATTAATCTCGCAATTCTTCCATTCATAAATATTTCATACATTGTTATTCATCACAACTTCCATTTCTTCTTCTTGATTGCTTCTAGTGGGTTTAAACCAAGATGGTGGTATTTTTTATTCTTGGTATAATAACTGGTTGTTTTGGATTTTCTTTCTTTCTTGGAATCTTCATGTTCTTCCTCAGGTTCCTCTTTATCTTTTGGGTCCATGGAGTCTTCTATAGATTTCATTCCCTAAAGATTCCAACTTCTTCCTTTAATCATAGGATCATGGATGTAGATGGAAAACCAAGGATACTTTAAGGATCCTTTTTGAAGAAGGCTTCTTCTAAAGTCAAACTAAACACGTGTTTCTTATCATGGCTGCTACTTTCAATTGGAACATGGAAAGATACTTCATAATCCTCAATGGATCATATCATTTAGGGTTATCTCCCTCCTAATCCTTGCTTCATGCATGAATTCATGCTCTTCTTTTGAAATTTTGTAATCAGCTCCCACCATCGAAGAGAGTCCATGCTTTCTTCTGCATCCTTTATTGCCTTCTGCAAAGTGTCACAAGTCTTTTTCTAATTTCCTCTTGATTGTTGACTTCTTTCTATTTTGACTTCTTCTGGGTTTCTTCAAGTTTGATTCTGATTTCGACATATCTTACAGTTGTTACTTATGTAATATCTTCCACATGAATGGTTACCAAGGACTATCAACATACTTCATCTTTTCATGTGTATTGCTTGACTTGTAGTCATCGTAATAACAATCCTTATCCTTTTTATTCTTCCATAGGTGTTGTTTCCCTTGAACATATTTTCTTCTAAGAAATATATATACATGATATGTACAGGAACTATGTAAACATGATATATACAAGGGCTTTGAAGAATATTGTTAGCTTGACTTAGAAGAAGAAGTTTGTTTTATCCTGCTTGACTTTCTTTGAGGGTTCCCTTTCTTAGGCAACTGTTGCTTCATCAGTTTCCGTCCTTTTCTTTAACTCAGGACAATGGTTCCTGTGGTGACCATATTTTCGACATTTGAAGCATTGTATCTTTGACATATCCTTTTCTTGATTTGGTTTCTTCCTTGAGCCAAACTTCTTCTTATTCCTGAAATATTTGAACTTTGTTGTGAAAGCTTGATCATCGTATTTCTTTTGGGATTTCTCTTTTGCATTAATCCTTTATTCTTCTTGTGCACAACAAGTCCAAATTTCTTCAAATGTAGGATACTCCTTCCTCGTGTTCATGCTTGCGAAAAATGCATCCCATATCTTGGGAATACCATTGAGTACTATATTTACCAATTCCTTCTCTGAAGTGATTTCTTCAATAGCTTGTAGTTTATCTCTTAATTGAGAGATTCTCACAAAGTATGATGCTATGCTTTCATCATCATTCATTTTCATGTCATGAAGCTCATTCTTCAGACTCATCATTTGTCCAATTTTTCTGACTGAGAAGAGATTAGTTAGGGCATCGTACATCTTTTTAGATGAGTCAAGATGAGAGATGTAGTGTATAAAGTGGTCTTTTACAAAGTCCACTATGATACTCATGGCATTGATTTCATTGTCTTTGAAATTCTCCATAACTGTAATGTTCTGAGGTTCCTTCTCTTTTCCTTCTTCAAACTGTAGTTCCACGATCTTTCATTTCACAATATCCAACACTTTATTCTTGGCAAGGATCATATCAATCCTTGTCTTCCATGCTCTAAAGTTAGAAGCCCCTTCTAACTTTTTTTCTTACTTCATAGAGTAAGTCATGACTACTTTTACTTTTTCAACCTTTGACTTTGACTTGGTCAACCTTTGACTTTGAAAAAAAACTCTAACTTGGCGTCTTAGATTGTTGAGAGTACCAGGAGGTGAGATGGGTTAGAGAACACTAGGATATCTAGAAATTAGGTCAATATCTTCACTTAAGGTGCCTCAACAAGAGGGTTAGGGTTTCATTGCTACAACAAAAACTGACTGCAACTGAGAAAATCCTCCCAATATATCTTCCAATGGTTAGACTATCCAAAGATAGTGCGGGACCATAACATGTTAGAAATAATAGATGTGCTCATTTAACCATAGATAATATAGCAATATTGTCACCCAACCATAGGCCAAAGCCACCCCCGAGCACCTTAACCTTGAGAGAGAATGATTCTGGAAGAAAACCCTAGGCCTAATAGACAATGAATGTAGCGTACCTCTCTCTAGAGATAACACACAAGGTAGAAAGTCCAAACCATAAGCAATAGAAATTCCAAGCCTAAACCAAGAATACAGGTTGCAGTGGCTATAAGTGCAGCTACTCTCAAGACTTGATCACTTACTTAGTTTCTGCGGTGCGCACTCTTACATTTCTGTAGTTGCAAGATGTGTGTGTCAAATGAGATCTGGCGTCCTGTATTTATACTGCTCCTCGTTAGTTGTCTGGGTCAAATTCTCATTATTGAGGATAAAAACTCAATATTAAATATTTCTTTTATCCAACTTGTCTTCTAGGGTTATGTCCAATGCTTTAGGGTTTCTTCTTGCTTCCCGAAATATTCTATTATTTTTAGGGTTACACATGGAGGTTAATAGCTCCCGCAACTACCATAATATCAACAGTGTGGTGGTCAATCTCCCAATCAAATGTATCTATATGAAGGTCGACCTCTTGACTCACTAAACCCAGGAGATGTGTGATGAATCACCAATGCTTGATGTTCCAACACCCCCCCATCAATGCACATCTATGTAGTTTCAGGAGGTGAAATTACATCACTATAACACCCCCCCATAATTGCAGCTTCTTGAAGGCCAATCATTTGTGTGGATATTGATAAATATAGCTTCAACTAAAGGTTTGGTGAAGATATCAACAACTTGATATTTTGTTCAACAATATTCAAGAGAGACAACTTTCTCATGAACCAACTTTCTCAGGTGGTGAGCATGGATCTCAACACGATTCATCTTACTATGAGAAACATGATTGTTAGAAACCTATATGGAAATTTTATTATCGTATTAGATAGTAGTCAAGGTATGAACATGAAGGTTGAGTTCTCACAAAATTTGGCAAATCCAAACTGCTTTAGTACCTGCTTGAATGGTACCACGATATTCTTCTTATGTAGTCGACAAGGAGACTACCTTTTGTTTCTTGCATGACCACACCAAACGTCCAGTGCTATGGAAAAACACATACTCATAAGTGGACTTCTGATCATCACTGTCTCAATTCTAGTCGGAGTCAGTGAAGCCAACTAGAGAATATGAACTACAAATATATTGATACCAAAATAAGTGGTACCCTTCAGATAACGAACAATGTGTTTGAATGATTTTCAATGGATTTATTTGGGGTCCTACATGAACCAAGAAACCACACTAATAACAAAGGAAATTTCAGGTCGATTATGAGTAACATAAATAAGACTTCCGACCAATTTTTGATAAAGGGTAGCATCGACTGCGGGGGTTTGACAGGTTTTAGTAAGCTTCACTCTAGATTGAAGGGGAGTGGCACAAGGCTTGCAATAATCCATTTAAAAATGTGTTAATAGATACATTACATATTTAGAATGAGAAATAAAAAAACCATCTTAGAGTGGTAATACCTGAAGACCCAAAAAGTAATGGAGAGTGCCAAGATCTCTCATAACTTGTACAAAATGTTCGTCGGGTCGAGAAGCCTGCCAATGACAATTAACTTCCATTTCTTCAAATCAAAAAAATATAACTGATCTGGCCTAAATTCCACAATATTTCCTATATGTGTTAAATGATCAACATACAACATATTGGCTCTGCAATTTGGCACATGATAGACATCGACAATTTTCCCATGTTGACATGCTACATCACCCTGACCAACAACATCTAGAGCAAAATCTTCAACAACACATATTTTACTCCCTTTAGATTTATTCACTCTGGTGAATAAAGTGGGATCCTTTCTCCATATGATGAGTGCATCTAGATTCGACAACCCATTCCTTCTACAAAGTATGAGACAACAAGGTTTGAGAATTCCCTACTTGGAAGGTGAAATTATCAATGGGTTGACGAACATCAGACACGTCTCCTTCAAGTTGTTTAACCTTCTCTTCTAAATTGTCTCTTTTCTTAAATAAATTATTTCCCACATGTCCAATCTCTCCACAATATTGACATGTATTCTTCTTTCGACTATGTTTTGGTTTCCTTTGGGGTCCCTAGTCATTGTATGCAGGTTTCTATGTAGAAGCATTAGAATGCACTCTATTCTAGGAATTCTTCTTTCCCTTACCCTTGAGAAAGTGGGCCTATTGTTTACCACCAAGATTTCCTTATTCAATAAATCTATGTCGATAAGTAATTGAAATACCATAGAAAGCTTCAAAGGCACAATCCTTACCATATTCCTTGTGTGCTTTCCAGTTGGTGTGAAAGGTCGACACGAACACATCGAATGGTGTTCTCAAATTCATCAGGACCAACTCTATAAGTTGTCCATCCTTCTTCTTGTATTTTTCTCATTGTAATCATTGTAATCATCAGGACACACCTTTTCCAACTAGCTCAAAACAGTTTTCTAGCAATTTTGGTAATTTACTATTTTTAGCCGTTTTTAACTTCTGAGACCATTTTGAGGGCCTAAATGAAGGTTTTTCAGGATCAAGGTTCTCAATTATAGCCGAAGGCTATAATTGATCCCCCTAAATGAATATCCTCTATGATACCTTTCCAACAAGATGTCGTGCACCTAAAATGGAGATCGTATGCAAACGTTACAACCCCAGGAAGTTGATGTACTAACTTACCCAAACGGGGCCCACATGAATTTTGGCGCTTCATCTCCTAGGGTTAGGTTTTTGGTTGTCTAGGGTTTTTGACATTCCTGTTTATTGTAAAAATGCCTTCAAAGCCTCATTGTAATCATCTTCTTGCGAATGAGCGCAACCGTCACATCTCTTCTCAGAGATAATCCACCACCATTCCAGCAAGCTTGTTTTCCGCTACATTTTACAGTTTCATCTTATTTCCTTATTGAATAGAAAACCATTTTTACTATATCTTTTTTATTTTGTGTTAAGAACCTGTTAATAATCTGTATCCATTTCGTTATGCTCATAAAATCTGGATCAGTGGTATCAGAGCGGTCTGCTCCTTGTCATCTTAATGCATGTCCCCAACGAGGTCAGAGTACAAAGAGTTGGGTCTCGAGCTTGTTTCTCTTGAGGAAAAAATATCTCGCACGCCCAAGCGACCTCTCATGTAAGGAGAAAATAAATATGATGGAACATGATATCCTTTTAAAAAGTTTCTTGAGAAATCCCTCACACAACAGAGGAACGATATGATGGATATTTTCGCGCAAATCCTTCGTCGATTACCAACAGGCAACGCATCTTCTTCGATCAGAGGCACTTCCCCCTTCAAGGTACAAATAAACTTCGATATTCCTATATTTGAAGGTCAGATATATGCATATGTTGTAGACAAGTGGTTGAATCTACTTGAATGTTATTTTTCTGTCCATAACTTTTCGAATAGAGAAAATATTACTTTTGCGCTCCTCAAAGTCGTTCCCCATGTCAAAGATTGGTGGGAAACTTTCTGTGAGAAAAAGGAAATAGAGGAACCCTCATTATTTACAGTCATGACCACCTAGGAATCCTTCAAGGATGCTATTAAGGAACAATACTACCCTGTCGAAAGTTATGATGACTTGTATTCCAAATGGACTACACTACGGCAAGAAAGAGACCAAGCAGTGCCAAATTTCAAAAATATCTTCCATAACTTGCACACCAAGTTGGGTATCAAAGATTCAAAGTGACATCTGGTTCTCAAGTATCGCGATGCTCTGCATAGATACATCCATACCAAAATGGAATTTTTGGACATCTCATCCTTGGGCGCGGCCTACTGATATGGCGTCAAAATCGAGCAAAAGCTCAAAGAAAAGACGCGACAATTTGGGCCTGTGAACCCCGCACAACAAAATATTGGAAAGGGAGGTCCCAACCCACAAGAACAAAGGACAAAGAAAATATGGATAGTATCAAGAAAACCAGTCCAAGCTTCAAGCAAAGAAGGACATCGGAAAGACAAAGAAAGATATCGGGAAGTGGTGTGACTTCCATAAGAGCCCTCGTCATAACACTATTGACTACCACTAAAAGTAGTCACTGGTGGCCGAAGTGAAAGCCTCTGAATCAGATGCAGGTTCTGACTCTGAGTCAAAACCAGAAAGGGGAAGACAGATCATTGATGAGGAACCTAGTGCCACCATTGCTTCCACCAAGCTCTAGCCTGGTGAACCAGATGAGCCAGAAGAAGGAGAGCGACTCTTCCATTCATAGATGTGGGTAAAAGGAACCCCACTTCACTTCATCGTTGATAGCGGTAACTAGAAGAACCTAATCTCAGTAGAGGTCATCAAGATGCTAGCCCTGTTGACAACTCTGCACCCACAACCCTACACCATTGGATGGCTCTGCCAAGGAAGTGATCTCCGCGTCAGCCAACAGTGTCAACTATCGTACAAAATTAAGCCCTTCAAAGAAGAGGTATTGTGTGATGTTGCTCCTATCGAAGTTTGCGATGTCATTTTGGGCCAACCTTATTTATGGAAACATCATGTTGTATATGAGTCTAGGCCTCATAGTGTTATTATTACTTTGAACAGGAAATTGTATAGGATACCTGAAGCAGCCCCACCTAGTGTTATTTCCTTGATCTCTGCTAAGAAATGCAGGAAGGTCATCTCTCGGAAGGGGAAGTTTGTCTTCTCCATGATTCTCTCTTAGAATGAGAGAGAAATCACACCCACATCCAGGGTCTCTATGTCCAACCTCTCCACACAGCAAAAGCAAGTAGATAAGGTCATGGAAGAATATTCATATATCTTCTCCTCACCTACCGTGGTACCTCTGCATTTCCAGGTCAAGCACCCCATCGATCTGACCCTCGGTGCATTGTTTCCCAATGGACTAGTCTATCGTTTCTCTTTGTTAGAGAATGAGGAGATCAAATGATATATCCAAGAACCTCTCCACAAAGGGCACATCCGTCCCAAATCATCACCTTGCAGGAGCCCAATCACGATGGTACAGAACAAAGATGGAACCTGGTGACTCTGCATTGATTACCAGGCTCTGAATAAAATCACAGTCAGAAACGGGTACCTGGTTCCCCGAATCGACGACCTCCTTGATCAACTCACGGGGGACAAATAATTCAGTAAGATTGATATGAATTATGGCTACCACCATGTCTCGATAGAATAGATAGATGTATGAAATACTACCTTCAAGTCAAAGGAAGGCCTTTTTGAATGGTTGTTCATTCCCTTTGGTTTGAAAAATGCTCCAACTACTTTCATGAGGATGATGGATGATATCCTGCGACCATTCAACAATACTTTTGTAGTGGTTTATCTAGATGACATTCTCATTTACAACAAGACTTGGGCAGAACACTTGTAGCATATTCAACAAGTTCTACACACCTTGCGACAACACAAGATTTACGTCAACTTGGAAAAATGCTCCTTCGTCATGGACAAGGTCCATTACCTAGGATACATCGTTGATTAGAATGGCGTACATGTGGATCCATCCAAGATCCAATTCATTCGTGACTGGCCAACCCCAACAACACTCACTAAGCTTCGGAGCTTCTTAGGCCTTGCCAATTTCTACCACAGGTTCATGTTGGGATTCTCCCATATTGCATGGGTCCTCAACCAAATAACCAGGGGTGGTGGTAAGGCAAAATTTGCATGGGTTCGGTCCCAACAACAAGCGTTCGATGATTTGAAGCAGCACTTGTGCTTAGCCCCAGTACTTTCACTACCATACCTACAAAAACCCTTTGAGATCGAGACAGATGCTTTAGACTATGTTGTGGGCATCATTCTCACTCAGCATGACCACACCATGGCCTATCATAGTGAGACACTATCATATGTTGTCCGTAAGTACCCTACTTACGAAAAATAAATGTACTCCATTGTGCAAGCCTGCCGCCAGTGGAGACATTAAATTCCTGGGAAGGAGACAGTCATCCACACTGATCATAAGCCACTGCAGTTCATGCAGACACAAGGAAAATTGCAGAATGTCCACCATCAAAGGTGGTCCACATACTTGCAACAATTCCACCTCAACATCAAGTATAAAACAAGAAGCACCAACTGCGTAAATGATTGCCTTAGTAGACTACCAGTCGTGAAACTCACCATGGTGATAGACTCTTGTGGCCATGAGACCTATAGATGTCCCCAACTCTATGAGACAGACTCATACTTCGCCACCACCTACCAAATGTTGGGTGCAAACGCAGTTGTCGATAATTTCCATCTTTAGGAGGGGTTGTTGTGTCATCTGGGCCATATCTATTTTCCATCAAGTGAGCAAGTGAAGATGATCTGGGAAGCCCACTATAGTCAGGTGGAAGGACATTTTTGCGTCGAAAAGACAATGGCAATGATATAGAAACATTTCTACTAGCCAAAACTTCGACAAGATGTCAACAAGTATATAATGTCCTGCACTGCCTGTGCTATTGCCAAACCGACCACTAAGAAACAGGGCCTGTACACCCCTCTCCCTACTCCTGACAGGCCATGGGAATCCATATCAATGGACTACATGTCGGGCGTCTCGTCCACCAAGAGGGGAAATGACTGTGTTTTTGTGGTTATTGATAGCTTTTCTAAGATGGTGATTCTGGTTGCCTGCAAGAAGAGCATCACAACAGAGGACACTGCCAAGCTCTTCTTTGAACGTGTCTGGTTACATTTTGGAATCCCATAAACCATTGTCTTAGATCGGGACAGTCAATTTCTCAACACATTCTGGTCAAGCCTCTGGTCACTGTTGGACACCAAGCTCATCAAATCCACGACCTTCCACCCCCCAAAAGATGGCCAAACCGAGCTCGTAAATCGAATGATTGTGCATATCCTTCACATGTATAATTCCAAGCACCCTCACACATGGGATGGGAGCCTTCCCGATATCTAGCATAGATACAACCGAGCCCTGCATAGATCAACCGGCCACAACCCCTTTCAGGTGGGGTTGGGATTCCAACCATTGGGTCCCATAGATGTTGCACTTACCCTTGTGGTCACCTCGACTAAATCATCTCCTACTCCAACTGAAGTTGACAAAGCCACCTGGTTCATTGATCGGATCCAACACATCCGTCAACAGGTTCAGGATATCCTACAAAAGTCCAATGATAAGTACAAGCAACGCCATGATCAACATCAAGTGCCACATAAGTTTCAGGTGGGTGACAAAGTTTGTTACACTTGCAGAAAAAACGCCTTAAAGGACCCCATCGAAAGCTTCGCCCACTCCTTTATGGGTCGTACAACATCACCAAGGTCATGGGGGATAATTATTTTGAGCTCAACATTCCTCCTTTCCTTGGCCTGCACCCAGTGTTCAACGTGGATCTCCTTTGCCCTTATTTCCCACCATTATTGGACACCTTAGAAGTAGTAGAACAACTAACACCAATAGAGCTCAACCCCAACTCCATACAACAGGAATCCAATGATCATTTTTTGGTCACATGGATCAAGGGAACTCAACAACAAAGGATCCAACTTTATCGAGTCGTCAAAGCAGTTCAACTCCTGCACCAAGGAAAGTGGCTCATCTGGGGCCAAATTCAGCAGAAATTTCCTCATCTGATGGGGGAAATCAATGAAATGGAGACCATTTATTCCTAAGGATTGATTTATGTGGATATCAATGGCCACCCACCTTTTCCAACTGGCTCAAAATAGTTTTCTAACAATTTTGGTAATTTACTATTTTTAGCAGTTTTTAACTTCCAGGGCCATTTTGAGGGCCTAAATGAAGATTTTTTAGGATATAGGTTCTCAATGATAGTCAAAGTATCTGATCGAGCCCCCTAAATGAATATTCTCGACGATACCTTTCCAACGAGCTATCGTGCGCCTAGAACATAGATCGTATGCAAAAGTTACGACCCTGGGAAGTTGATGTACTAACTTACCGAAATGGGGCCCACATGACTTTTGGCACTTCATCTCCTAGTGTTAGGTTTTTGGATGTCTAGGGTTTTTGACATTCCTGTTTATTTTAAAAAAGTCTTCAGAGCCTCATTGTAATCATCTTCTTGTGAATGAGAACAACCGTCACATCTCTTCTCAGAGATAAGCCACCACCATTCTAGCAAGCTTGTTTTCCGCTGCATTTTATAGTTTCAACTTATTTCCTTATTGAATAGAAAACCAGTTTTACTATATCTCTGTTATTTTGTGTTAAGAACATGTTAACAATCTGTAGTCATTTTGTTCTGCTCATAAAATCCAGATCACAATTTCAACTTGAGTTCCTTGACACACGCCAAATAGTCCTGCATTCTCTCAAAGCAATGAGGATTGAGAGAGATCAACTCTTTCTCCAACTACATGATGTGGCTCTCGTTGACTAGAATGAATAAGGTATTTAGCTTATTCCAAACCAAATGAGTTTATTTGATTCCACTAAGTTGAAATTGGATCTTCTATGAGATGTAGGTCATAATGAGCCCCAGAGTCTCATCCTCCTTTCCATCAACAAAAAATTTCTCCTAAGCGTCTGTTGGATCCAGAATCACAACATTGGTACACTACCACAGTTTATTACTCTTCAATAGGGTTTCCATATCTGGAGCCCATACTGCATGATTTTGTTTCAATAAGTTCCAATTGGTAAACCATCGACCTAGAATCGATCACACAATAGATCTAAATCATCAAGGTTTACAGATAACAGGTCAAGGTTTAAACCATCGAATCTAATACCATGTTGGGGAATAAGGTGGAACACGACATGAAACAAAGAACACATTATTGAAGATAATCGAAGAGGGAAAAATAATTTTGAGAACAGGAAGTGGTGTCTAAAGACATCGGTATAACACTTAAGCAAAGAACATTGTGATTAGAACATTACAATGCATATTGTACATTTTGATCCTCATGATCTATTGCGCAATATCAATTCATATTCATCATGACCCAATGGATATTCTTTTATAGTCTCAAAATCTAATCAACATTCATAGAGTCCAGAAGATCTTTTCCACATATAACTATCGACAGTTAGAGTTGACTCCAAAAAATCTGATCCGTTGAGTTGACTTGATAGGACTCAACTTGATCGACTATATGTCCAAATCGTAGTTTATTGTTGGTCTTATCGATCCATCGCTCGAATACCTTTGATTATTGGTCGACTGTTTGAATGATGGGAAGGTTGACTACCTGAATAATAGGGGTGGTGTGGGGTTCGATTGCTCGACCAAATATATCTAGATGAAGGTCGACCTCTCGACTGAATGAACCCAGGAGATGTGTGATGAACCATCAGTGCTTGATGTTCCAACAAGAAATTGCGGTAGTTATGAAAGGGTTGCAACTATAATTAAAGAAAAAGTACAAAAACAAAGTAAAGTGTGAAATCCAAGAGAAATGAAGTATCTTGAAGACTCATGGGCATGATTCAATGAAACTTTTGTACCTTGGGAGTATAATGTAGGATCATCCATCACAAGTTTAAGATGGTAATTTGACCTCTAGGAGGTCTTCGGAAATTACGAAAGGGAGTGGGTTCCCTTATTTAAAAATTTATATTTTAATTGTGACAATTCTATATTTTAGAATAATATAGTAGGAGTTGTCAAAGGTTGTTACAACAACCTCCACCTCATACTACAAAGTAATAGATGGGATAATGTTGTTGAGCATATAGTTGAGATTCTTAAGAGTTTTTTTTTTATATTTCCTCTCATATAGGATACAATCTGTCCATTTGGGATCAAGTCATTATTTCCCTTCTTTGTATAAACTAAGTGGTAACAGATTAAAAAAACAGTTAAGAGATGGAGTATTAGAAGGATAGCAGGGTGTGTGGCAAGAATATTTGTAAAGGAGTTCTCTGGGTTTTAATAGAATAATTTGATGTAGACTCTGGTGATTATTGGTTTCTCTTTCTTTGTTCAACTGTTAAATTTTATTCTCTATTGAATTATTTGTATACCATTCTTTGTTGAATGACCCCTATAAACCTTGTGGAGAATATTCATGTTGATATATTTTTTTATGAGTTCTGTAGTGGCCCTGATCCAAAACCCTTGTAATTGTACATATAGGTTGGTGAGTCGATTGGTACCAAGTGTAAATGTAATATATATTACGTTGGTGAGCCAAGGACACCTGGTTTTGGTGTTGCACACATTAGAGTAGTGCGTGGAGAAGTGTTAACAAAGACAGGGTGCACACAATCTATGTGTTGCACACACCTGGGAAAATGCACACATTTCACTGTGTTGCACACACTTGGGTTAGTGCATGGGAATGAATGTTTATGTTTTGAGGCTAGACATCCTATGTGATTATGGAGTTGGTGAGCATGGACGCAGATAGGCCAGGGTGATTATCCATGTAAATATAATTGTGATTATTAATATAATATTTCATCACTGTGTGTTGAATGACTTAGACGAAAAGAGATGGGGGGCATACTCCACCGGAAAAGGGAAAAGGGGTTGAGTCGTAAGTCTTGGGGAATATTTTAGAATATTTACAGAAAATGTATAATGTCGGATATATATTATTTTATCCTAAGTTCCCAAGGGTAGGGTATGGGTCACCAAGTGGCTTAAAGTTGTTTTTCGAGGCATCAAGTGTCAAGTGGGAGGCATGCAGTATATGTTGTTTTCCTTAGTGTCCTTTAGGAATTATTGTAATATTATTCATGTTACAAGATATCGTAAGGAGAAGGGGTTCAAACTATATGGAAAATATGATTATTACCTTATTTGCAATGAGAAGCTTGTAGGGAGTTGTGGGGTTGTATTTGAAGTCTCATTGTCAAAGAGTTGAGTTGAAATACCATGAGTAGTCTCTCTAGGTGAGAGACTTACTATTATGGAGTGGTTTTCAAACCCGTGGGCATACTCTTTAGGTGTGTTTTTTTCTAAGAGTTGTTCATCGGTGCATCGAGCATTAGTAGCAGGGCTCAAAGACTTCTTGTTCGGCTTGTTGTTGGTAATCGTAGGAAGGAAAGTGGGGAAGCCGAAGGAATGGAGAGTAGAGAAGGGGCAGACTTCCTTGGGTGTGACGGGTGCTTAGGGAATGAGGTATTGTGTTCTAGTTACAACAACGAGCACTTAGGATAGGGAAATTTTGTTGATTTTTAGACCATAACTTGTCACTAGGACCATTTTTCCCTAGTGGAGTTGAGCCCCAACTCAGGGGTGATCTGTTGTTGAAAGCTTATGAGAAACAACTTCTATGGCTGGGAGGAGTGTCTAAGTCAAGGCCATAGTTGGTGACTTTCATAAAGACTAGATAAGTTTTCTTTATGTGCTTGTCTTGTTTACTATGTGCATATTTGACTATGCTTGAAATGGGATCATTCTTGTATGTGTTGCATATAAATATTTGTTGTTATTTGGTTTAATGTCACTTGTACATGTAAATATGGTGTTTTTAGCCTTTACTTGTAGTTGTGCATGAGTATGTCAATTGATGGTAACTTGTCTGTTAAGTTTAACCTTATGATTTTGGTTATGAGTCATTAAGAAGAGGATTGAGTGGTTGAATGCGCAGGATCGTAACCTGTGTGCTTCAAGAGGCTAGAAATCATGTGTGTGTGGTTAAGGAATTAGACCCCACGCACAATAATAATAGAAGTGGGGCATGAATCCTAAGTGGTTTTGTGCACAGTTGTACTGTGGGGCCAATATGCTGGTGTGCACAGTTGTTTGATTTAATTCTGCTACTTAAGATCATGTTGTTAAGAGATTGTTTCTTCCAATGTATAAGTTGCATGGTGCATCTCAACACTGGATTGAACGTGTTACCTTAAAGTGTTACTGCGCAGACTTGTGTTGGAGTAAAATCTTCATAGTGAAGTGATCCGGATTATTTTCGGCACGAAATGAGAGCGGAGATATAATAAAAAAATGCACCGAGATATCACAGATATTCGATAACATAACAGAAATGTATCAGAGATGCAACCATAAACACAGATATATAGTAATACACGTTTTCTATTAATCAAAGAAATGTACAGAGACTGTAAAAATACAGAGTGAAAGACTCGCTAGAATGGTGGTAGCTTATCTCTGAGAAGAGATGTGACGGCTACTTGCATTTGCAAGAAGATGATTACAATGAGGCTCTGAAGGCCCTTTTTATAATAAGTAGGAATGTCAAAAACCCTAGACATCCAAAAACCTAACCCTAGGAGATGAAGTGCCAAAAGTCATGTGGGCCCCGTTTGGGTAAGTTAGCACATCAACTTCCCGTGGTCGTAACTTTTGCATACGAACTCCGTTTTAGGTGTATGATAACCCATTGGAAAGGTATCATAGAGGAGATTCATTTTGGGGGATCAATCATTCCGTAGGATATCATTGAGAACCTCGATATTGAAAAACATTCATTTGGGCCCTCAAATTGGACCTGGAAGTTAAAAACTGCTAAAAAAAGTAAATTGCCAAAATTGCCAGAAAACTGTTTTGGGCCAGTCGAAAAAGGTGGGTGGCCACCAATATCTGCCTGTATCATGAAGCTTGCCAATAATATTTCTTTGTAGTATACTGGGAGACTAGGAGAGGTGGTAACGAGACTTAGTGGGATACTGGGAGAGGTGGTAATGGGACTCGGTGGGAGACTGGGTACATTACATTTTGGTATTAGATATTTGTAAAAGTGTTTTATGGAGTAGCATGGCCCAACCTAGGTGGTTTCCAATATTACATATTGCCAAAATTGCCAAAATTGCCAGAAAACTGTTTTGGGCCAGTCGGAAAAGGTGGGTGGCCACCGATATCCACCTAGATCATGAAGCTTCCCAATAATATTTCTTTGTAGTATACTGGGAGACTAGGAGAGGCGGTAACGAGACTCAATGGGATATTGGGAGAGGTGGTAATTGGACTCGGTGGGAGACTAGGTACATTACATTTTGGTATTAGATATTTGTAAAAGTGTTTTATGGAGTAGCATGGCCCAACCTAGGTGGTTTCCAATATTACATATTGGTATCAGAGCTATTGGTTCAACAATGGACTTGTATGGGCCAGAGGCTAGCATGAATAGATGTGTGCACTAGGAATTGGCGATGCGCAGTGAAAAGTTAGTTGCACGAAAAACCATTGGTGCGTGGTATAGATATGTGATGCACACAAAGAAAATGATGTGAGGGTGTTCACACTAGAGTTATGATGTTAAAATCATCCAATAAATCCAAGAGAATGATTCTGACAAAATGGTGCAAATTTTTCATGTAGTTGTTGTATGAAACTGTGACCTAAAAAATCTTGTTGTCTACACATTTTGCAGAATTATTAGTGATTAGAGCAAGACAAATTCAATGCAGAGGGTCAAAATCATGGAATATTTGCATAGGAATTATAGTCCTAATGATGAATTTGGTGATCTATATGTCGGTTTGGGTGATGATGGTACATAATCCAAGGGGGGGCACATGAACCTGGCAGAAAATGTAAAAGTATTGCAGAAAGATGCCAGAGATATAAAGTTGATAATGAAAGGCTTATGACAGCCAAGGCACAACAATATGAATTCAATGTCAAATTGATGCAAAGTCTGGACATAATAGAAAACAAGATGGATAAGGATACATAGATGAGTAGATCAAGAAGTCGCAGGTCTCATGATGAGAAAAGAAGAGAAGAAATAAGTGTTGGTAAGTATTCTTTCAGGAAAGAGTGCAGTAGTTTGAGCCCATCTCCTGTCAGAAATCATAAGAGAAGGACTAGGATGGATGACCTATAGGGAGAAATGAATAAGATCAAGCCTCCTACCTTTGACGAGGAGCATAAAAATGATTAGGATGCCGAGACATGGTTGTTGGGTATGAGGAAGTACTTCCAGATGCATAATTATTCTTCGTAGGTAGAAGGGATAATTGCTATCTATCAGTTAAAGGGAAAGGAAACAATGTGGTGGGATCAATATGTGCAAGTGCAACACATTGATGAGAAGAAAGTGACTTGGAGAGAGGTCAAGAGGTATTTCCAAAAGAAATACTTAACCAAGTACTACTATGATAGAAAAATGAAGGAGTTATTCAAACTCAAGCTTGGGGGTATGACAATTGATGAGTACAAAAGAAGATTTTTAGAACTGTTGAATTATGTAACTTGTATAGGATGAACTGGTGAAGATTCAAAGATATTTGAGTGGGTTTCTCTCATTTATCAGTGAAAATAAATGATATGATGACCCTAAGACATTGGAAGAGACCATAAGGCACGGTAAGTGTCTTTATGACCATCAAAGGGGAAGGATGACTTTCCAAATTTTTTGGGAAGATAAGATGAAAAGTAAGGTGGAATAGAGAAAGAAGGGAGGTAAGCCACCATTTTTCATAAATTTTGTGCAAGGACAGACGACTCTTCGGGAGCCCAGAATGTTGGACACCATTTGGAAAAAATTCATGGAAACAACCTATGCAGTGTTGGGGTTGTGGTGGAAATCATATGCACAGATATTTCCCTTAAAGAGGTGATAAAGAGAATATTGCACACAATGTAAAACAAGCTCTGACAATGGAAGACATGGGTAGAAATGTGCCAAGGATTTATGCTACATTGGATAACAAGAAATATGAGTTCGAGTCACACATGATCGAGGTGGAAGGTAATATTAATGACCAACTCATTGCTATTTTAATTGATTCAGGAGCTAATCATAGTTATCTATATCCTAAGATGGTGGAAATATTCCATATATCGAGAAGCAAGCTTGGAAAAGCTTGGTTGGTGCAGTTCACTACAGGAACAAAAAGGAAAATTAATGAGATGGTTAAGGCATGTCCATTGGAGATGAATGGACTATGCACACAATCTTATTTGAATATTACACCTTTGGGCTCGTATGATTGCCTCATTAGTATGGATTGGCTAGATGAGCATCATGTTGTATTGTTACAATAAGGCATTTACTTGCCTAGTTGAGCAAGGAAATTTGAGATTAGTTCAAGGAATTCCAAGAGTTGTGACTATCAGAGAAATTCTAGCATTGCAGTTGAAGAAAATATACAGGAAAGGATGTCAAGTATTCACAACGCACATGGAAGAGGCACCTAAGGATAAAGTGTCAAGTTTGGAAAATTGTGCAGTACTGAAAGAGTTTGAGGATGTATTTAAATAGATACTTGGATTTCCTCTGAAAATATATTTTGAATTCTCTATTAATCTAGTGCTAGTAGCAGCACCTGTATCCAAGACTCCTTACAGGATGAGTACGCCAAAACTGAAGGAGTTGCAGATGCAACTTGAAGAGCTTCTAAACAAGGGGTGTATACTCCCAAGTGTGTCATCTTGGGGTGCACCAATTTTGTTTGTGAATAAGAAGGATGGTACACTGAGAATTTTTCTGGACTTTAGACAGATGAACAAGGTAATAGTAAAGAACAAGTATCCTTTGTCAAGGATAGACGATTTGTTTGATCAACTAAGGGGTGCAAGGAAATTTTCCAAGGTAGATATCAGATCTAGATATCACCAAGTGAGAATAAAAGAGGAATACATTAATAAGATTTCCTTCATAATAAGGTATGGTGATTACAAGTTTACAATGGTTCCTTTTGGGTTGTCAAATGCACTGGTTGTCTTCATGTGTTTGATGAATGGAGTTTTCCAAAATTACTTGGATAAGTTTGTCATTGTATTTTTGGATGACATTCTTATTTACTCAAAGTCTGAAGAAGAGCACGAGTAACACTTGAGGATGGTGTTGCACGTGTTGAGGGAGCATCAAATTTATGCAAATCTGAGCAAGTGTTCATTTTATCAACGATAGATTCACTACTTGGGTCATATTATTTTAGAAGAAGGAATAGTTTTGGACCCAACGAAGATAAAATTCATTGAGGAATGACTAGCGCCAAGAAATGTCGCAGAAGTCATATCCTTTATGGGACTGGTAGGGTACTACGAAAGTTTTATTGAAGGATTCTCAAATATTGCACATCCAATCACATCTGTACAGAAGAAAGATGCGTCATTTGAATGGACTCCAAATTGCACAAGGAGTTTCCAGAACTTGAAGAATTTGTTAACAAGTGCGTCAATTTTAAGAATTGTTGATCCATATGAAGACTTTGTTGTGTGCATGGATGCATGCAAGGAAGGAATCAGTGGAGTCTCGAATCAGAATGGGAATGTGGTATGTTACAAGTCAAGGAAGTTGAAAGAGCATGAAATAATCTATGCTATGCATGACTTAGAATTGGTAACTATAGTGCATGCCTTGAAGATGTGGTGACATTATCTCATGGGTAATAGATTTGAGTTGATAACAAACCATTGTGGTCTAAAGTAATTTTTTAGACAACCAATTTTGAATACTAGACAAAGTAGGTGGCTAGAGTTCCTCAGTGAGTACAACTTCGACATAAATCATATCAGAAGAAAAGATAACAAGGTGGTTGGCGCACTCAGCAAGAGGATGCATGATATGCATGCTACAACCATTATCATGTCCCAGAAAAATTTGCGTTATTTTTTTTTGGAAGTTTCCAAATTAGATCTGAGTTATATGGATATAAGTGTGACTTTACAACAAGGTATGTCGCAACCAAATTTTGAAGGTTATGATTTAAGAGAGGATGGGATCCTCATTTATAGATGCAGATTCGATGTGCCAAATGATGAAGAGTTGAAGAACTTGATTTTGTCAGAGATGTATAAGGTTCATTATGCTGGACATCCAGGATATCAAAAGACAATTGTTACAGTCAAGAAGTAATACTTTTGGCCAGGTATGAAAAAGGAAGTTGCATATTTTATTGCAAGATGTTTTGAATGCCAGAAGGTCAAGGCTGAGCACAAACATCTAGCTGGTTTGTTGCATATTTTTCCCATTCCTGAGTGGAAGTGGGAAGTTGTGACCATGGAATTTATAACTAAGTTGCCTAGCATTGCTAAGAAATGTGATTATATTATGGTGTTGATGGACAATATTACTAAAGCTGGCCATTTTATTCCAGCGAAGTCATCACACAAGGCACTTGACGTTGTCAATATTTACATGTGTGAAGTTTCTAAGTTGCACGGTGTTCCTAAGACAATTGTCGCTGACAAAGATTCCAATTTCACCTTGAACTTTTGGAAAGGGTTATTCAAGGGATTTGGAACAAGTATGAACTTTAGCACAACATATCACCTTGAGACAGATTGTCTGACAGAGAGAATAAATCATGTGATTGAAGACATGTTGAGGATGTATGTGATGGATAAGAAATAAAAATGGGAATACTACCTTCATTTGGTAGATTTTTCTTACAATAATGGGTATCGGGCATATATAAATATGAGCCCATTTGAAGCACTTTATGGAAGAAAGTGAAACATGCCTGTAAGTTGGGATAATCCAACATAATGCATAGTAGTTGGGCCAGATTTGCTTCGGTAAGTGGAGGAGCATATGGTAAAGATTAGGAAGAATTTAAAATCTTCCCAGGATAGGTAGAAAATCTTTGAAAATAAATGAAGAATCCACGGGTAATTTGGAATGGGTGATCACGTGTTTCTGAAAGTGAATGCCAGGCGCAATTCCCTGAAGTTGGGAAAGTGTTCTAAATTTTCAGTGCACTATTTTGGGCCATTTAAATTTTTTGAAAGGATTGGTCCTGTCTCTTATATGCTTTCATTTCCTACATCCTTATGCATTTATAATGTTTTCCATGTGTCATTGCTTAAGAAGTATATACATAATTCTAATCATGTCATTGATTGGAATGTGATTTAGGTGGATCCAGAAGGCGTATTTCAAGTGCAATCGGTTTTCATATTTGATCAAAAAACCAAGAAGCTTCAGAATCAAATAATAGATATGGTAAAGGTCTAATGGACCTGGTACGGTCCTGAGGATGCAACTTGGAAGTGCAAGGATGCTATGCGAACAAAGTATCCTCATATGTTTTATAATGTTTGAAAATTTTGTATGTACATGTGTATATGATGCACCGAGGATAGTGCATAAATATGGGGGAGGGGATTGTGGTGTCCCTGATCCAAAACCCTTGTAATTGTACATATAGGTTGGTGAGTCGATTAGTACCAAGTGTAAATGTAATATACATTAGGCTGGTGAGCCAACAAAACTTTGTTATGGTGTTGCACGCATCAGAGTAGTGCGTGGAGAAGTGTTAACAAAGACAAGGTGCACACAGTCTATGTTTTGCGCACTCCTGGGCAAGTGCACACATTGCACTATGTTGCACGCACTTGGGTTAGTGTGCATGAATTAATGTTTATGTTTTGAGGCTAGAGAGCATGTGTGATTATGAGGTTGGTGAGACTAGATATAGATAGGCCAGCACAGGTCCTATCCATGTAAATATAATCATGATTATTAATATAATATTGCATCAATGTGCACTAACTGACTCTGGCGAAAAGAGATGGGGGGCCTACTCCACCGGAAAAGGGAAAAGGGGGTGAGTTGTAAGTCTTGGGGAATATTTTATAATATTTCTAGGAA
>ML782658.1:361212-373136 GCA_009831015.1 Picea engelmannii
TTTTGGAGGTGACAAGTTTCAAGTGGGAGCCATGCAATATATATTGTTGGCCTTAGTGTATTTTGGGAATTATAGTATTATTATTCATGTTTCAATCTCTCATGAGCAAAAGGGGGTCAGACTGTATTGAAAATCTAATTATTACCTTATCTACAACGAGAAGCTTGTAGGGAGTTGTGTGGTTGTATCCAGAGTCTCACTGTCAAAGAGTTGGGTTGAAAGACCGTGAGAAGTATCTCTAGGTGAGATATTGGATGTGTGGAGTGGTTTTCATACCCATGGTCATACTCTCCAAGCGATATTATTGTTGAGATTTGTTCACTGGTGCACTGAGCATTAGTAGCAGGGCTCAGAGACTTCTTGTCTGACCTATTTTTGGTAACCCTAGGAAGGGAAGTGGGGAAGCCAAAGGACTGGAGAGTAGAGAAGGGGAACACTTCCTTGGGTGTGACAGGTGCATGGCGAATGAGGGGCTGTGGGATAATTGCAGCAAGAAGCACTTAATGTTGGGAATTTTTTTTGAGTTTCATACAACAACTTGTCACTAGGACCCTTTTTCCCTAGTGGAGTTGAGCCCCAGCTTGGGGGTGACATGTTGTTGAAACATTATGAGAAACAACGTCTATGGCTGGGAGGAACATCTAAGTCAAGTCTGCAATTGGTGACTTTCATAAAGAGATAAGTGTTATTTATGCGCTTGTCTTGTTTATTGTGTGCATATTTGACTATGTTTGAAATGGGATAATTCTTGTATGTGTTGCATTTAAGTATTTGTTTTTATTTGGTTTAATGTCGCTTGTACATGTAAACATGATGTTTTTATAATTTACTTGTAGTTGTGCATGAGTATGTCAGTTGATGGTAACTTTCCTATTAATTTTAACCCTATGATTTTGGTTATGATTCATCAAGAAGAGGATTGAGTGGTCGGGTGTACAGGATTGTAACCTGTGTGCTTCAAGAGGATGGAACTCATGTGTGTGTGGTTAAGGAACTAGACCCTGAGCACAGTAATAACATAAGTGGCATATGACTCCTAGGTGGTTGTGCACACAATTGTACTATGGGGCCAATATGTTGGTGCACATAGTTGTTTGATTTAATTACGCTGCTTAAGATCGTGATGTTAAGATATTGTTGCTTTTTTTGTATAAGTTGTGTGGCATGGCTCAAGACTAGACTAAGCACATTACCTTAAACAGATACTACACAGACATGTGTTGGAGTAGAATTTGTGCAGTGAAGCTTCCCAGTAACATTTCTTTGTAGTATATTGGGATATTGGGAGAGGTCGTAACAGGACTCGGTGGGAGTCTGGGTACATTACATTTTGGTATTAGAGCTTCGTGAAAGTGTTTTATGGAGTAGCATGGCCCAACGTAGGTGGATGGGGTCATGACAAGTTCTTTGTATTTCCATGAGAAATTTATGTGTGCAGATATTTAAAATTCATGTATTTGCATATAGAGTCATAGAGTGGAGGTGTAATTAGGTAATCATTAAATTTATAGAGGGAAGTTGCATATTGGAGATGCAATTCATCAAGGAAGAAAGATAATTGATAGAGGTTATTGATTCGTATAGAAGACAAAGGCACATTCAAATCTACACAGTCAACATGAACAAACATACAAAAACCAAATTTGGTGCAAGCAAAGGCCCATATTCTGGATTGAAGTATAGGGTTAATCATAGAGTACAATCAATCCTTTTCACTAATGTAATGCTCCCCCGGCCGTCATCCAACCCACTGGTCGGGCAGACGCTACTTTGCGGAACAACTTCATTTTATGCTTAATTAATAACATGCATTTAAAACAGGTTAAACACATTTAAACTCAGGGTCAGCAAAAAATTATTGCTGACATAAATAATCCATGGAATTAACATTAATTCATATGCATAGCAGAATGCATGATAACTATAAATACACAGACATGAAAAAACATAATTAAAACATCATCTGGTACTTATCTTTGAAACAATGGTTATTCCACCAACCAGGTGCAGGCCTTCCACGAACCTCCCAGCCTTAGACCACATTGCTCATCAAGCTCAGCAGTGGGTCACCCCCGAGCTGGGACTAAGCTCCAACCCAAGGCAAGGAATCCTAGGCTAGGCACTGAGGTTACAGGGAAAACATAATAGAACAACTAGAAGGATTATTCACAAGATTCCATCTTACGCCCACTACTCCCAGACTCTCATTCACCACATCCCTGTTCCACCCGAGAGTATACACCTTCACAAGTACAGTCCATCGATGCTACACATCCCTCTCTGGGTCTTGGAAACAGGCCGGATCAGGAAGTCTCAGAGGTCAAAGATGGTGCTAGACACTCTCTGGAAGAAACCACTTCCCAACAAACTCTCTCGCCTGGAAAGAGTTGCTCACATGCCTGACAACTTGCCTCTTCCAGCAACAATCACCTCCCTCACCTAGAGAGAGGTTACACATAGGCTTGGCATGGACTTACACTGGCCAGCAAACCACACGCAGTCTAGCATTGTGTGGCCGCAACAACCAATTGGGAAAACAAACATGGGCTTCCCAAACAGGCTCTACAATCATGGGATAGACTCACGGTTTTGGTTTCGGGATTTCACCAAGGGTACAGAGATTCCACACACAGGCTCAAACTGTTCAGACAGAGGATGTACCAGATATATCCAAAATCAACATAGGCTTTTCCCCAGCTTTCAGGGATGCACCAGGGTATTCTTGCAGGGGTCAGGCAGGACTCACGTTCAGACGGTCGGGTAGAATGGAGGTGGAACCCCCATCACGTCTCAAATTAGCAATTTTATCTGCATGTGCTTGGGTTGACACTTGTCACCCATGAAGCTACATGCTTCCATCAGCATGCGTTCCTTCCACCATTTGGAATTCACATGTCAATCCAAAAGAACTTAGGGTAAAAACATAATATTCACATGTATTTCGGAATAATATTAAAATATTATTCCCCAAGGACTTAAGTCCCTAGGCTCAACACTTAGCCCCCTTTTCCCACCTTCCAGCTCCTAATCCCTTGCCCAATCTGTGGAAGCTTAGTCCCCCATCACTCATTCATCATGGCTGGTCTGCACGCGATGGTGTTTGTATTTTTTTATTATTATTGTTCTGCATTGGTACATGTACAAAATCAGGCTCTTGGCCTTCAACCCTTAGGCTCTTTGGCCTAACAATCACATAAGCCCACCATCTTATATATACTTAGCTCACTAGCCTATAAAACATATTTACAATTCATTTCACAAGTATGATTTACAACAGGGCTTGGCCTTGGGGACATTACAATCCCCCTCCCTTATTTTTGCATTGTCCTCAGTGCAAATTTCACACTGCATCTGCAAGCTTTTCAAAATTTTCAAAAAGATGCAGGTACTCTGCCCGCATAACATATTCATGCTCCCATGTCACGTCCTCATGACCGTACCAGGTCCACTGGACCTTTACAAGCCCTATTGCTCGATTCTGGAGCTGTTTGTTTTTCCTGTCCAATATGCACACAAGAAGCACTTGTAGGACACCTTCTGGTTCCACCTTTTGAGTGAGAATACCTTCCACCCTGGAGCAGGGCTATGACTCCATCGGGGCAATGGCTTACCAAGATAGCCATGGTCCACAATCCTTATCCACATGGTCTAGGCCAAGGTACCAGACCTCATCAACACTCCAACCATTCAAATCTCGGCAGTACTCCAACCAACGGTCTCTCATTCCCCACATGCTTGTCCCACCCGAGAGTATACACCTTCACAAGCACAGTCCATCGGTGCTACACCTCCCTTTCCTTGGGCTTTAGCAACAGGCTGGACCAGAAGTCTTAGAGCACTGTGGCTCCAGGAGTTCCAAATGCCTTCTAAGGTTTCCAAGCAACATCTTCCTAAGATACTCTTTGTAGCCAACATTTAACTTTTATCAACATCATCTCATCTGCACCAACCACATGTAGTTATCCCGAGAGAACATAAAGGAATTCATTTAGGAATTCCAATTAGTTCGAAAAGAAATTCAACTTTTATTACCAAAACATGACATTCTTATTCATGATTCATCTTGGTTGTTGCCACATTATGAATGCAACCATCCTTGTGATTTTCCACAGGCATCAAACTACATACAATTTTCATGCAAGACTTCATCTTGCATACTGCCAACAAATTGTCAGTATTTTTTGTACATCACAATTCAACATGTACAACATCTTATGCAATAATCTTAGAATTTCCTGCACCTGGAAATTCAATCACAATTACCAAACAACTTGACCAAATAGAATGACTCGACATTCTATGCATATGCATGTTCATAATTAACAACAGTAAGTTCATTATTTCAATTTTCCGAACATAAAATTCTATGTAGTCTCTATTCCTGTGACTACCTGGCTTATAACATTCATGTTGCAATGTTTAACAGTTCCTGAAATGTTCTCAACTTCAAGGGTTAGCAACATTTCATCCATTAGTATAATTATTTCCATGCAATAATATATATGCATGTACTTACAAAACATATTCAACCATTGCATTTAGTATACAATTCTATCACTCATTATGCATGAGTGCAATTCTTAATGCATTCTTATTCAGTGCACCTTGCATTGAATTACATAATGCTCTCTATCTCAGTCATGTATCTCACCATCCATGAGTTGGAATTCTGGCCAATGTGTTGCCACATTCTCCATACCTTGTCATATTCAACCAGGTCCTATTCTCATACATGACTAGCTTACTCGCATTTATTCCTACAACCAGTTTTTATCTTTAATTCTTTGTTTATTACCCCATAACCAAATTAACATGAAATTCTACTATGTCAATGTGTGCATTCAGAAGCTAAAAATATTTGAATTAATAAAAGCCTACAGCCTTTACCACATCCAATGGTATGCATTCAATCATATAATCATGTGATTTTTAACATATCTCTGGCTGAGGAAATTCTTACCAAAATTTCCTTTCAACAATTATGCAAAAAGAGTGATAAAAATGCATACCTGCATGGTTTCCATTAAAAATTATACTACCTGAATATATGATAGTAGTAAAAGCTTTCATGCTTCTTTTATCAAAATTATAACCAACACTTCAGCTCTGATGCAGACCTCCGACCCTCGGGCCAAGATCCGCACAGGATCATTCTAAATTCTCCTCGAGCTGAAGCGACTCCTTTGATTCCCTACTGGAACCTCCAATGAATCTGATCCATAGGTGCTTCACGAAAACCCACCCTACGCAACATGATTCCAGGTGCGAGCCTCACAATTTCATGTGACCACGCCCTTACCTTAGCGCAAGTGCCTCTCGCAAATCACGAGTTCGTGAGTCGAAGACCCTTGACTCCTCTTTCTCCAGACACCAATACCCGAGATGTGATATGGGTATGGCTCCTCCTTGTTAGTGACTTCCACACATAACCATCGACTAGGGCTAAGTGCTATCACTACTTATAACTCATGACTTCGCGAGTTGGAGTGTTGAGCCCTCGTGCTCCTCCTTTGTGAATCCCCAAGACACGAAAGTCAACGATGAGTTGACTCCTTTCTAGGCGACGTGTGTCCAGCACCTGTCACCCCCTTCCCCTTTATTTGGGCACTTATTGGTACGCCACCTGTCAACCATGCGGTCCCCACCTAACGGATGTGCCATGTGTTCTACAAGCCCTCGGCGCTCGACACTTCGTGACCTCGTAGTCAAAAATAATTTATTTCAACCCCCGAACTCCTGATACGCGATACCACGCGGAGGTTCTGATCCAATGGTTCTCCCATGGATTAGATCCCATGGTTTGGATCTCCTTCCCTGCTCCTCGCAACTCAGGACTTCGTGGAACCAAGAATTTGGTCTGCCCTCCGAACTCACGAACCCCAAATTCATGATTTCTTGAATGAGATCAATGACTGTCGTTGACCTGGATCTGACGGTCGCTATCCTTTCTGAGCTTTAGAGTATCGAAAGATACTCAGCCTTAATCCCCTCGCTACTATTCAAGATCCAACGACTCTCGCAACTTCGACACTTCCTCCATGAAGTGTCTCCATCGTCCATACGAATCCTCTCCTTTACGACCTCCCATAGGTTAAACTCTGTGCGCCTTCCTCCGGATCCGATGACTATCGGTTCTTTGCACTAGATCTGATGACCAAGATCTCTTCCTCTATAGCTAATCTAATGACATCTATGCTCCCTCCTGAGCTTTAGAACTTATTCCTTCCCCTTGGAATATTTTCTGAAGTTTCAAAGGCCTCGACCTTCGCTTCCTCTGCGAGCTCAATTCATTTGAATCTTTCCTATGTTCTAGCAGCATTGTCCCTCCTGAGCTTTGTCGACTGTGAAACCTCGAAGGGTTTCTCGACCTCCTGCTCCTCTTTGTTGTTACTCTGTGCACAACAACACTATCCTTTCTGAGCTTCGGAACTTGAACCTCTAAGGGATTCAACCCTTGCCTTCTCCTTCAAATGGATATTGGTGCCCTCTGGCAACTTATTTCTCAAGCACACTTTGTTGAGCCTACAGGGTGTTCAGTAACCCTGTGAGTGTCTTCCTGTGACACTTCTCCTATCTCATAACTTGAAAGAGTTCCTTCTGTGCACACTGGCACCAACTCGATGCCCTTCCTGGCAAAGTTCTCCAGAATCCTCAATGACTCTGTCTTCTCACTGAACTCAAAATAGAGTTCTCCTCAATGCATCCTGTGCATTTTCTCAATGCCATCTTAGCAGAGTATCACAGAATTCTCAAAAATTTTGTCTTCCTTCTCGACACTTCTTCTTCCTTTGATCTCAGAATAGTGTTCTTTTGTGCACTCTATGCACTTGCTCAATTCCCTCCTGGAAGATCTTCCACAGAACCCTCAGTGATTCTGTTTTCTCGGTGCTTTCCTCTGCAGAGTCTTACCTCCAAGGCTTCCTACCATCCGTTCAGGTTCTCAATGACTTCTTTCCAAATATCTTGGCGTCAATTCTTTTGGACTTGACTTCCTCCCTAACTTGAAGGATTTCGAATATTTTGAAGGCTTCGATGGTGTTTTCCAAAAGACTTTCTGGTGCCCTCCTGGCACCCTCTATGCTCGTCTCTTGGAGTCTTTCGAACTTAAAACAAGTTCCCTCTATAAGCACTCCTTGCGTTGGATATGCACACTCTACATACAAAAGTTCTATGCTATCTTTTCTGAGCTTCATTTTCTGAACTGGAAGCATTATGTGTCTCTTCCATTTCTTTGCACTTTGTGGCAATTCAAATTAGTTTTGGCACTCGTCAACCTTCTGCAATAAAAATGCGTAGACGAATAGAATTTGTTAGGCCTTCGTTTCTTGACAATTCCTTCATCATTCATAAACAATCCAATTTAAGAAAATGTTTCAATTTCACGAATTTTCTGAGCTCTGCTCGGCTCTCCAATTTTCGGGACTTCGGGTTTTGGGGTTTTGGTCCACGAGGATCCAATAGTTAAATCCTTGAGTATCTTTTTGTCTTTGAAAATTTCGGGATTTCGTCACTTCGGTTTTCGGGTCTTCGGTACCCGGGAGTTCACGATGTAGCGACTCCAAGTCTCTTGTCATTTCAATCCCCGAATTCTGAAAATTCTATTTCCTTTACCCTCTGGGTCCACAGAGCACAACTGTCTCCCACATCCACCATGGCAAGTGGCACACTCAGGAGGGTCCATGTCACCTTTGGTGACGTCATCGAGTCCCACCACTCTCGCTTTTCTTCTCGAGCCACTGGCACGTGGTACACATCCATGTGCCCACGTCCCTTCCAAGTGAAATCCAACGGTTAGACCTCTCTCATATCTACGGCACAGATCCTTTCGACATTTCAAGATTTCGGGCATCGGGAGTTCGTGCATCCACACATCTTGAACTTCCATTTTTTGAATTCTCGAAATTATTGTCTACTCTTCCACTTGATCCGACAGTCACTTACGATCTATGGTGTAGATCGTTTCGAGATTTCACGTATCGTGATTTCTACATTCCTATGAAACTCTCAAGGGTTTTTAAACCCTGTGCACGTCCTCCAGATATGATGGTCATGAGGGTTCTCCTTTCCTCCCGAACAGATCCTACGTTTCCAACACTCCATGCGTTGAACTCTCTCTCTCTCCCGGTGGCCATATACCACACCAGCTGCGGATTCTAATATACCGCTAGATCTCCTGAGCTTTGTAACACGATCAAGTGACTCCTTGACATTCAGGAGCATTCAAAGGTCTAAAATTGGTCCTCCAGACACAATTTCTCCTTAAACCCTTGGTCTAAAGACCACTCAACTGGCCCATCTAGGCTCAGCGTTGAAACCTTGGCTCTAATACCATTCTGTAACACTCCCCCGGCTGTCATCCAACCCACTGGCTGGGCAAACGCTACTTTGCGGAACAACTTCATTTTATGCTTAATTAATAACATGCATTTAAAACAGGTTAAACACATTTAAAATCAGGGTCAACACAAAATTACTGCTGACATAAATAATCCATGGAATTAACATTAATTCATATACACAGTAGAATGCATGATAACTATAAATACACAGACATGCATAAACATAATTAAAACATCATCTGGTACTTATCTTTGAAACGGTAGTTATTCCACCAACCAGGTGCAGGCCTTCCATGAACCTCCCAGCCTTAGACCACACTGCTCATCAAGCTCAGCAGTGGGTCACCCCCGATATGGGACTAAGCTCCACCCCAAGGCAAGGAATCCTAGGCTAGGCTGACGTTATAGGGAAAACAACATGGAACAACTCGAAGGATTCTTCCCAGGATGCCATCTTACGCCCACTACTCCTGGACTCTCATTCCCCACATGCTTGTTCTGCCCGGGAGTATACACCTTCACAAGAACATTCCATCAGTGCTACACCTCCCTCTCTGGGTCTTGGAAATAGGACAGATCAGGAAGTCTTAGAGGCCGAAGCTGGTGCTAGACACTCTCTGGAAGAAACCACTTCTCAACAAACTCTCTCTCCTGGAAAGAGTTACTCACAGGCCTGACAACCTGCCTCTTCCAACAACAATCACCTCCCTCACCTAGAGAGAGGTTACACAAAGGCTTGGCATGGAATTACACTGGCCAGCAAGCCATGCGTAGTCCAGCACTGCGTGGCCACAACAACCAACTGGGAAAATAAACAGGAGCTTCCCAAACAGGCTCTGCAATCACGGGATAGACTCACGATTTTGATTTCGAGATTGCACCAAGGGTACAAAGATTCCACGCACAGGCTCAAACTGTTCAGACAGAGGATGTACCGGCTATCTCCAAAATCAACACAGGCTTTTCCCTGGCTTTCAGGGATGCACCAGGGTATTCTTGCAGAGGTCAGATGGGACTCACGTTCAGACGGTCGGGTAGAATGGACGTGGAACCCCCATCATGTCTCAACTCAACAGTTTTATCTGCATGTGCTTGGGTTGACACTTGTCACCCGTGAAGCTACATGCTTCCATCAGCGTGCGTTCCTTCCACCATTTGGAAGTCACATGTCAATCCAAAAGAACTTAGGGTAAAAACATAATATTCACATGTCTTTCGGAATAATATTAAAATATTATTCCCCAAGGACTTAAGTCCCTAGGCTCAACACTTAGCCCCCTTTTCCTACCTTCCATCCCCTAATCCCTTGCCCACTCCGTGGAAGCTTAGTCCCCCATCACTCATTCATCGTGGTCGGTCTGCACGCGGCGGTGTTTGTATTTTTTTTTATTAATGTTCTGCATTGGTACATGTACAAAATCAGGCTCTTGGCCTTCAACCCTTGGGCTCTCTGGCATAACAATCACATAATCCCACCAGCTTATATATACTTGGCTCACTAGCCTATAAAACATATTTACGATTCATTTCACAAGTATGATTTACAACAGGGCTCGGCCTTGGGGACATTACAACTAAGTTCCACTCATATCTACCCATCCAGGCTCATTCAAATCAATGATGTATATTGGCGGATGAAAAGTTCCAGTGTCCCATTGGTCAGTTGATATACCTTTAACCAAACCAAAGTCATGATTTATGTGTTTTGTACGTTGAATAATTATTTCCTAATGACCCAATGGCCATTTAAAACAGACTGGATTCAAAATTGAACATAAGGGAGTTAGAGGAGTATGGTGTGGTGGTCGGTTAAGTGAAGTGGTTTAATGAAAGGATTAGTGCATGGTTATAACTCCAGTTCTATGGTAAGTCTAGAACTCGTGCATAGGCTATTGAGTAAATATATTTACCATTTTTTTCTAATACTTGGTCATATTTGAATTAGAGCTATACTCATGTTATCCACCTAGTTATAGCGGAAATTTGGTAATAGGAGTTAAAGGATTGTTTTTTGTACATATATATTGTGTTGGAGAGAACAAAGTGATGATTGTTGGTAGACTCTTTGGTGTTTACACTGTGTCACATTAACTCATGGGGAGGATATTTGAGCTAAGGATAGACCACTATGGTATGAAATATTTGTTTGGATAACCAACATTAAATTCCAGGAAAACTAGATGGATTGAATTTATGAGTATATGAATTCGAAATTAAGGACATCAAAGTAAAATCAAATCAGGTGGTTGATGCACTCAACAAAAGTGCACATAAGATGCATATTGCAGCCTAGCATGTACAAGAGTGATCTGAAATAAAAAAATTATTGAAGCAACAAATTTAGATAAGCATTATCTGCATATAAGAAGCACATTACAATAGGGCAGTTTGCAACAAGAATTTAAATATTTCAAGCTGAGGGAAGATGGAGTTCTAATATACTGAGGCAAGGTGTATGTGCCAAACTCTAGTGAGATGAAAAATACAATGAGGAGGGAAATGCATAATGTAACCTATGTTGGAAACCCAGGATATCATAAATCCATTGCATCTGTGAAGACCCAATGTTTTTCGCCCAAAATGAAGAAAGAAGTGGCTAATTATATAGCTAGGTGTCTAGAGTACCAGAAGGTGAAAACCGAGCATAGATATATATCTAGGATGTTACATCCATTACCCATTCTAAAATGGAAATGGGAGGTAGTCACAGTGGATTTTATTACAAAGCTACCCAGGGTAGTGAAGCAACACAATTCCATCACGATGGTGGTGGAAAAATTGACTAAGGTTGCACATTTTATCCTAGTGAAGACTACTCACAAGGAAAAAAATATTGCATAGATCTACATGAAATAAGTTGCCAAGATACATGGAGTTTCCAAGGCAATCGTTTTAGACAAAGATCCTAAGTTTACCTAAAATTTATGTAAGGGTTTGTTCAAAGGATTTGGGACAAATTTAAATCTCATTGCAATGCATCACCCAGAGTTTGATGGGAAAACATAGAGGACCAACATAATAATTGAATACATGCTCATAATGTATGTGATGGACTATACATCAAAGTGGGAGGATTATATCCACTTAATTGATTTTTCCTACAATAATGAGTATCAGGCCTCATTAAAATTGTATATTTTAACCTTGTACGATTCATTACTGAAAACATATTCTTAATAAAAACAGAAAAGATACAATGGAACATACACACACATTACATAAATATTTTACCTTGGAAACCCAAACCGGGAAAACCAACAACCTAGAGCCTCACCAATAATTCTTCATTCATCATCTTCTTCATTGTTTACAATACAATATATATATATATATATATATATATATATATGATACCACGTCATCCAAAACCCCTAATCCATTGACTTGGATAATTTAACAACCTTATTTCATTAACCAGAATTAAAAAACCATCGGTGAAAACCATATGTTGAAAAACCACTAAAAATCGGATACATGCAAATTTTTTCCAGGGGTGTTTCCCCTGAAATCTCGCACAATGGGGCTCTCTCTCTCTCTCCCTACAACCCCTCAGAAAAGGGGGCTCCTCCCCCCTGTGAACCCTCA
>ML782658.1:373272-383582 GCA_009831015.1 Picea engelmannii
CGCCCTACGCAACATGAACACTAGGTTTGGTCATGAAAATAATACCACACATACCCAACAAAAATGAGCCTATTTGAAGAATTGTATGACAAGAAGTGTAACATACCAGTGAGCTAGGATAACCCAACATATAAAGTTGTCATTGAGATATATTTGTTGAAGAAAATGGAAGAGAAAATGGAAAATATCAAGCGTAATTTAAAGACTTCCCAAGGCTGACATAAAAGTTATGCAGAAAAGAACACCGTTTTCAGATATTTTCAAGTGGGAGAACATGTATTTTTAAAAGTGAAAGAGAAAATAAGTTCACTAATATTGGGTTGATGCCCAAAGTTGGCAGCAAGATATTGTAAGCCTTTTGAAATCTTAGAGAAGATAGGGCCAGTTGCATACATGCTAGCATTTCCTACATCCATGAGAGTGCATAATGTATTTCATGTGTCATTATTAAAGAAATATGTGCCTAACCCTAACCACATAATTGATTGATCTGTGATCTAGGGTAACATGAAGGAAACTTTCAGGTGGATCTAGACCACATTTTGGATCAGAAAGTCAAAGTGCTTAGAAAAAATCTATAGGGATGGGAAAGTTTCAATGGACCTTCTACGGTCCTGAAGATGCAACATGGGAGCATGAAGAAACTATGCGGGAGGAATACCCACAAAATTTTTTCAATTTTGTTAATTTTGTTAATTTGGAAGAAAACTGAATGCAAGACTCTATTTTGGGTAGCTAGATTTTTAGAACCCCATCTCAGAGTTCCTAATCACCTGCATTGATAGCTTGATAAGTGAATGGTGCAACCCGATGGACTAAGGTTGGTGAAGGGGGCACATTCCTTGGGTCAACAAGTCGAGAGGAAACACAAGAACATGGTTGGAACTGCTATAGGAGGGTAAACATTGCAATTTTTTCTTGTTTTTCTGAAGATTATGGTGTAAATTGTACATGTAATTTGGCATAGTGATGTTCACCGAGGATGATGCACAATTGTAGGGGAGGGGGAATGTAACATCCCCACTATAATCACTAGTTTCATTAATGCATATTGTATATATAATGTATGGTTTTGGCCAAGCGATGTATATGCAAATTTTATTTTTGAATTTTAATAAATAAAATGTCATGGTAGCTACTGGGGGGAATGGACAGAGATGGGGGGTGATTAATTCATAAGAGAGAGGGGTCTAGAAAGGGGTTTTTAGCCATGATTTTATTTTCCCAATCCTTTTCCTTATTTTAATGCTTTGAGTGAACCTTCTGATATTCATTGAGTGTGAAGATCCCAATCATTGAATATATATAAGAGAGTGGGTGTAATTAGTCACATCCCATAGTTATTAAGGATAATATGAATTACAATCAGCTCGGGAATGAGTGGAAGTCAAGAAAACATGAAAAATGAATAAATCCATATGGGCAGAGGGAACAATTTTGGAAAGTCACGTTGGCATGCAAGAAAGGAGGAGAACAGTAAGAGGAAGTGCACTAGAGCTAGAGTAGGAAGGAGAGGAGTGCTAGAGTTAGATAAATGTTGGAAGGAGAATTCTGGAGTGTTTTTGGAGCCGAAGACTGAAAAATTAGGTTTTCAAGCCCAAATAGTGAACTCATGTGTGAGTTTCATTGCAGCAGTAAACTACTATTGGTTATTTTTTTCCTGGTTGTTTTCCTAGCAACAAGTTCCCTTGAGATCCTAGTAAGTGAGATTCTTGGTCAGCTATGCTAGAGTCCTTGTTAAAAGTGGTGTATATTGATGGAACAAGAACAATGAAGGGGGTACATTGCGAATGGTATATACTGATGGAACAATATTAATGAATATGTACATTCCTTGGGTTGGGAAGGTGTCTGGAAGAGAGCTAGTGGAAATCGAGATAGTTGTAGGAAGAGCCAATGGGTCGTTGGATTTTGTTGAGCTATGAGAGGATAATGAAAGACACCCTATTTTTTGGATTCCTAGCCCCATCTTAGGGGTGAATTTATATTGATATATAGAACAAAAATTCTATGGTTGGGTGGAAATTCCATGTAGTTGGTTGCACAACTATTTTAAGAAGATACATGTTTTATATGTTCTATGTGTTGCATTATGAGTTTTAATTGTTTTTCTTTTACTCTGTGTATGAGAATGATTTATATGTTGTTTTGATGAGTTCTTAGTTGCATTCATGTTTATTTCATCATTCTATAGTTGCATTTAAATTAATGATAACATAATGGTTAAATCTCTATGTATTCTTATCACTGGTAAGTTACAAGACTAGTTAGCATACAAATTTTATTTTTTGTGTAATTTTGCAAGTAATGGTCCTCATTCGGGCTGGGGAATGTGATCCAAGAAGAAATCATTGGCCACCCACCTATTCCACTTGCTCAAAATAGGGGTTTCCACCTTGGCAGTTTTTCAAGTCCTGAACTTTTGGGACTGTTTTGAGGCCCTAAACGACATTGTTTGGGCTCGAAAATTCTTATCATAAATTTATTAGTAGATTCTATGACAAATGGAATATGTATTCCTCTGATATACCTTTCTGACAAGGTATAGATTTCCCCAAATGGAGATCATATGCAAAATTTACACCCTCAGAAAGTTGACGTATCAATTACCCCCATCGGGGCCCACAAACCTTTTGGCGTTTCATCTTTCGGGGTTAGGGTTTTGGATTTTATTTATGTTAAAAAGTATTTGGAGCCTCATTTTAAACAAAATATTCTTGCGAATGAGTTTATCCATCACATCTCTTCTCAGAGATAACCTGCCACCATTCTAATGAGTTCATTCACTCTGTAATTTTACAATTTCTGTACATTTCTTTCATTAATAAAAATTGTGCATTGTTGTATCTCTATGTTTCTGGAAATATATCTATGTATTTACTTATTATATTTCCTCCTTCATTTTGTTCTCAAAATAACCTGGATCAGGATGTTACAATTTCAGCTTTAAATCATCTACCTAAGAAACTTTCTTCTCATCGTCATATTTGATACTTCCAATATCTATGCTACTCTAATACCATATTATGAAATGATATAGATCATTGAATGCTCAAAACCTAGTTATGGTTTAGTGAAAAACAAACCATAAAAAAAATGAACACGATAATACAATATTATATTACAAGCTAGATTCAAGTTATTCGATTTGTGTTTGTGTTTAAACTTGGTAATAGTAAAATTGAAAGGGGGTAGGGAAAAATGGAGGTTCTATGGTTCTGTGCCTGTAGGTAGGATGAGGCTCCCTGGTATGGGGTGAAGGAGGTTTAAATTCAAATTAGGGGGGTTCTATCTCTCAGGATGACAGATCCTAGAGGAGACTCGTAAGTCATTTAAAGAAGTATTCAAAGGAAGCCCCAGAAGTAGGGGTGGGGATGTTGATATGGGTGGGGTATGCAATGGGTAGAAAAAGACCCATAAAAGCTATGAGAAAGAGAAACACTTGCAAATTCCGAAAATCAGCTTCAGAATGGATGCTTACCTAAGACAACGGAGAATTCCAAGTATGAGGTAACCTCGAATGGGACATGGAATTACATTGAGTGGATGAGAGACCATTCCTTAATCAGGAAATTTATGGGGATGTGGGACTTAGAGAAATCCCTCCAACTTTTGATAAAGGAGAGATGGAAGCTTAAGGGGAAAGTAGACCTACAACTGGGGTCAAACGGTTTCTTTACAACATTTTTTATGGAGCCGAGAGAGCGAGATAATATGTTTGAGGAGGAAGTTACAGAGATATTTGGTGATAGGAAAATGGGTAGGATCCACCCTAGGCTTGGGTGCAACAACCCCAGGGAGCATGGGGATCAAGAATAACCCCCTCAAGTCTCGAAAGAAGATCTCATGGGAGGAAAAAAATAAAGGTAGGAAACCATATAGGAACAAGATCCTTGATGATCGACTCAGGATAAGTGGTTTTCCTTCCAGATCACAATTTCCCATCCCAACCCAAATGTTGATTATGAAGATTACATCCTGGAATATTAGAGGTATGAATGCCCTGTCAAAACAATGGATGCTCAAGAAAAGAATCTCCATGGATAAGGTCGATATTGTCCTACTTAAAGAAACCAAATGTGATGAAGGAAACATTAAGAGGATCACTCAAAGAATCTGGTCAGGATGTGAAGCTAAATGGATCATTGTTGAAGGTGTTTATGGAAGAGTGGTTACCCTCTAGGACCTGAAAGCTATGGAGATGGAGGAATTTGTTGCCATACATAGGCTTCTCACATTAAAATAAAAAATGGAAATCTCAAGGGAAGAGGGATACATCACAAACACATATGGCATGAATCCACCTAGCCTAAAGTGTTCCTTCCTGGAGGAAATTAACCTGTTAGGATCCTCCTTGAAGCATCAAGTATGGGTCCTAGGAGGTGATTTCAATATGATCAAGAATCCCTTAGAAAAGAAGGGAGGTATTTGAAGGTTAGATCAGGAGAATGTGGATTTCAGAGAGATCATAGAAAGGCTCCATCTCATAGATGTACCCGCCAGGAATGGTCTCTTTACTTGGAACAACAAGAGGGGAAATGCGCACAGTATTGTTGATCTCCTAGATAGATTTTTACTCTCTGAAGTAGGGTTTCAATCCAAACATGGTCTCTCTGCAGGAGTTCTCCCCTACCATGGTTCAGATCACTGGCCCATTTCCCTAGAATGGACACAAGTCTAGAAGCAAGTACCAATGCCTTTTCGTTGTGAGAAATTATTTCTTAACCACCCAGACTTTTTGAAAAACCTAGCATTATGGTGGAAATTCCCGAAAGATCTCCATGGAATGAAAATGTACCAATTCCAATAAAGGCTAAAGTGCATTCGATGGTGCATTAAAAAGTGGAATAAATAAGTATTCGGAAATATCTTCGAAGAGAAGAGGAAAATTGAACAAGAAATGGAATATATCCAACAAAAAGGGATTCAGGGGACCTACTCTTTAGACCTTAGTGCGAGGGAGGCCAAAATTAGAGAATATTTGTTCAAAAGAGATCGTCAAGAAGAGATCTTATGGAAACAAAAATCAAGGATCCACTAGCTTAGACACAAGGGGAAAAGAATATTAACCTCTTCCATAATTCCCTATTCCAAATAAGGAGCAGAAATAGAATTGTATATATCAAAGTATAGGATGGGAGAAAAAAAGTGAAAAAGGAGGAGATCCTAAACTACTTTCGATACCTTCTATCAGAACCTAATATTAATATATAGGGGGGAATATCCAAAATAATTGAAGTGATCCCTAGGCTGGTTCCCATTGAACAATCACAAATTATGATGAGACCAACCTCCTTAGAGGAAGTAGAAGATATTGTCAAAAACATGTCCCAAGGGAAATCCCCAAGTCTGGATGGCTTCACCACTGACTTTTTTAGGCAGGATGCCAATTATTGGCAATGATATATGAAAAGTTGTCAAAGAATAATGTAGATCTAGATCCATTCTGCAAACATTCAATGTCTCATTCGTCACTCTAATTCTTAAGATTAAATAAGCCAAGACTGGAGATAATTTTCATCCTACCTCCTTATTCAATGTCATTTATAAAATCATTTCCAAATTGGCAGCCTCTAGGCTTAAACCAATCCTTCCGCTCATTATATATAAAGAGAAGGAAGGTTTCGTAGAGGGAAGGAAGATCTTGGATGGTATTATAGTATCCCATGAAGATATTCACTCCCTTAAGGTGTCAAAAAAAGAGATAATGATGATGAAACCAGATATGTCTAAGGCCTATGATAGAATGAACTAGGATTTCCGTAAGAAGATGTTACTTGCATTTTTCTTTGGGGAATATTGGGTGGAATGGGTCATGTATTTGGTCTCTATGACCTTCTTCTCCATCTTGGTGAATGGATCTCCCTCCAAGACTATCAATGTCTCTAGAGGTATCTGTCCGGGAGATCCTCTGTCCCCCTTCCTATACATCATTCCGGTGGAAGTTATGGGTTGCAACCTCTCCCAAACTAAAACTAAAGGGACTATCAAGGATATCCCCTTCCATCAAGGAGAAGAGGCTTTGTCTCATATTCAGTTCATGGATGATAATATTCTTATGGCATTTCCTACGATGAAAGAAGTGCAATATTTAAAATAAAAAATTGACCTCTTTAACATGGCCTCTAGCATTGTCATTAACCAGGATAAATCCTAGGTATTTTTCTTCAACACTCTCAAATCAATTCAATGACATCCAGTCACCCTATTTGGTTTTAAAACCTCCTCCCTACCAGCTAAATATTTAGGATCCCCCCTCCTCTTCAACGCTCTCCATAATCCTTCAAGGGAGGAAATCATGGCCAAACTGGAAGCCAAACTCAACAGTTGGACTCATCGCTCTCTCTCCTTGTCAGTTCATTTCATTTTGATCAAACCCATCCTCTTAGCCCTCCCCATGTACCTCTTCTCGATTTTATTTGCTAAGTTGAAGTTCATTAAGAAAAGTTGAGATCTGCAACACAAATTTCTATGGAGGGGGGCCTCAAAAGAGAATAAATGAGAATTGGTGGTCTGGGATACCCTCTGTAAACCTAAGTCTCGAGGAGGGATAGGTATTATGGACTCCTAGGCTTCCAACACAAAATTAGTGATGAAACTTTGGTTGAGATGGATCAAGTCTCCCAAGGCCCTATGGGAAAAGATGTGGAGGAATAAGTACATCCATAGAATCCCTTAACAATAATTGATCAGAGAAAATAAGGATAGGTTAGGCTCTCTGATATGGAATAATGCATGGTGAAACTGCCTTTTGGTCTAGATTCAATTCTTCTGGGAAGTTCATAATGGTCGTACAACTCTCTTTCAGGATGATGTGTGGGAGAAACTTCCAGTCTTGGGGAGTGAATTTAAGTTTCAAGGAATTCACTAGACTATGGAATAAGTTGGTTGGGTGAAGGTGGACCATTACTGAAAAACCCACCAAGTAAGTCGGAACCCTTTTGTTAGAACATGGAAGCAATTAGAATAATGGTCAATTCAATGGAATGAGAAGACCAGAGACTTGGCCTCAAAGATATTTCTCAATCACTAGATTGAGGATAAATAAGTTGAAGACATCATCCGATGGGGTCATCAAGGGGATGGAAATTTCAGTGTAATTTATCCATGTTGGATCCAAGGGACAACCAAATCCGCTCGTTATGGGGGGAAATTTGGTCGGCTTCCCTCTGGCCTAAGATTTATACCATTATATGGTTGGTAGCAATCAAAAGGATTCTAACGTGGGAACGCCTCCTCCACAGAGGATTTTTGGGACCATCTAGATGTTCCCTTTTTCTGGAAATAAAAGAAACCTTATACCACTTGCTTGGCTCCTGCAAGTTCACGATGAAACTCTAGGATAAAGGTGTGGACATCTTCAGGAGATCATACTTAAGGGAACACAATATGACATAAACCATAGAATTTTGGACTGCTAATCCCTTTAACAACCCTAACCTTAACAAAGTTTGGGAGATCTTTCTAGGTTTTCTCATGTGGAATGTATGGAAAGAAAGGAACAAGAGAATTTTTAAAGATAAATTTCTTACCAAGTGTTAGAAATCATCAACATCAATGTGGAAGAATCTATCAATGTAGCCTCTCGGTCGATGCAAGATCTCCAACTGGAATATCCTGAGGAAATCATCTTAAAAAACTAGCACATGGAGTCCTATCTCAATCATAATTATTTGGTTTTGAAGGTGGGGAAGGCTCGAATCCGTAATCACTGGATCCCCCATAGGAGGGAGTTATAAAATTGAATTTCGACGATTCTTCGAAGGGGAACCCGAGACCTACAGGAGTAGGAGGAGTATTTTGGGGTCATAAAGGAGTTACGATCCTATTCTATGCATCCAATCTGGGGATAACAATGAATAATGAAATGTAATCGGAAGGGATCCTTCGAGGACTAGTGCTAGCCTAAACTCATAGTTTATTAGCCCTAGTAATAGAAGGGGACTCCTAGGTGATTATAAGAGCTCTTCAAAAAATATTGAATGGGGTGAAGGTCGACAAGGTATCTCACAACTAAAGGATGAGCCATGGGATCTCTAATATTGGGCACATGGTTAACACTCTAGTGGTCATCGTTCTAGAGTTGGTCCACTAGAAGGAAAACTCAGTGGCCAACTACATGGCCAACCTAGGTGTCATGTTGTTGGATTTGCATCGGATTTGGAGGTCGGGGGACCCAATGCTAGGGGAGGATGATAAAGTTTTTGTACTGATGTTGCAAAGCCAACTTGAATGCATGGAGGGAAGGGTCTGAGCTAGCAATACTTCTCACCTGAGGGGATGGTTTGAGCTCCAAAATGGGATAGGTCATTAGGCAAATTTCGAGGTAAAACAAGGGCCTCAAAAAAACAAATGTACCACCAAAATCCACTTTATAAGAGCCAATAACAATTCAGAAGATGACATCATCTCCTGGGGATGACTTCGCATTGAGTTAAATATGATGAGTTGTCACATTCTAAAAGGTGGATGGAAACCATAGTTAACTATGTAGTTGTTTAATAAAAGTACTCAAAGTACTCTTAAATTACTTTACTTTTAAATAAAGAACTCATGTCCATTCATACATTAAACACTTTGTATTTAAAATTAAAAAAAAATACAAAAAAATATGTTTTACTTGAAATACGTGTTGGGTTGGTTTACTTTAAGAGTAGGTTAAAGTTTTAAGAGTATGTTGGTTGTTGGGGTTACATGATATATCATGTCATCAATCTTCTTCTTTATGCCAATGATATTGTTCTTATGGCAAGGTGTCCCCGTGATCTTGAAAACCAACTAAGAATCCTGAAGGATTTTTTCTCCAATATGGGTATGACTGTTAATATTGATAAGACTAAGTATATGGGTAAGACTGTTAATATATTTGTATGAATTATATATGGGTAATATGGGTATGACTGTTAATATATATAAGATTGTTAATATATACTAATATTAAGTATATATATGTTAATATATACTAAATGTTAACGATCTTACTAATATTTGTATGAAGTATATATTAATATGGGTATGACTGTTAATATTGATAAGACTAAGTGATGATACCTTCGTACATGACAACAACAACTTGGAGGAAGTGACTTCATACAAATATATTGGAATTGATATTCACCACAAGCTCAATTGGAATTATAGCATTGAGAAAAGGATTATTGGGGGATGGGAAGCTTATTATGGGCTTGAAAATAATTATAAACCAACTAATCTTTGGATTTGTGATAAGAAGAAACTTCTCTTTGAGACTCTTGTTGCATCTATTATTATTTATGGATGGGAAGTCTAGGGCTATAGTATCTCTTGTGAATCATGGAGAAAGATAGAGCAAATACAAAATAATTTTATAACCTATAATCTCAAAATTAAAGGAAATACACCATATCCCATCCTCCTCTTAGAAACAAGCCTCTCCCCCATTGAGAGCAAGGATATGACTAGATACCTAATGTATAAGAACAAGTTAAACAACATGGAGTACAAGAGGATTCCTAAAATTGCTTCAAAATCGAGTCATAACCAGCATCGACTCAAGCAAGGATGGCATAAAGATGCTCGGTCTTGGATAAACTATTGGGGAATCATGGAAGACACCATTTTGTAGAAAAAAATACTATTAAAAAAATCGTCAAATCAAAATTTAAGGAGAAAATATGGTGTGATAAAGAGTTGGAGGAAAAAAGAAAATTAAGGTATTATAAGGATGTAATAAACTCTAATCTAGAAGATCAAAATTATCTATCTGTTTTTCCAAGTGTAAAGAAAAAAATAAGCATTTCTAAGATAAGAACAAATTCTCACGAGCTCCATAGTGAAACTAGGCATTGGTCAATTCCTAAAATGCAATGGGATGAAAGAGTGTGTCACCTTTGTGACACTAAGAAGGTTGAAATGAAAAACACTTTCTCTTAGACTCTCCAGCCTATACCCATATTAGATCTCATTTTCAAATATTTTTTCACACTACCGACCTTCCTAACCTCTTAACGCAACAAAACTATGGTGATCTTGGAAATCTTATCTTAATGTATTTAGAGCATAGAAAAACAATTCTAAAGAATATCAAGTAATGACTTTCCCTCTTAAGGTTCGACAGACCAATTCAGTCTTAGTGGACGTTAATCATCATCATCATCATCATCATCATCATCATATTATATATGATATATGATATATAATTTATGATATATCATATATGATATATGATACAATATATCATAATTGGTCATACATTTCCACGTATGATATATTGTATTATATCATATATTATATAATATATCATATGTGTTTTATAACTATTTATTTTTTAA
>ML782658.1:397557-413967 GCA_009831015.1 Picea engelmannii
ATATAGAGACAGATTCATGATATGACATATGACAAGTTAGAAGTAACACAAACATTGAGGACCTACCTAGAAAATAATGCAAAACAAATAGCAAATATCTAACTACACCATGTTGCATGACAAGTGTCTTACATTTATGTAGTCCATATATGGGTATGGATTCACGATGTGACAAATGACATGTTAGAAGCAAGACAAACACTGAGGACCCACCTAGTAAATGATGAAAAAAATAGTAAATATCTAACTATGTCATGTTGCATGACAAGTGTCTTACACTAAAGTGGTTCCCTTTTGACTAGTAAAAGAATAGTATGACAATTAAAAAGGCCTAATTTTTTCTTGATAAATATCTCACATTTAACCATTCACCTTTTGATCGACAAAAGGATAGCAAGGAATAATATTATTGAGAGGAATAAAGTGCCACATCACTTTACGCATAGTAAGTGCTCATCAATCATTTTCAAGTATATATGATTCTTTTAAGAAATAGAAGTGATACTTTTGGCATTTCCATGGCTAATTCTCATGATCAGATGAAACTCATCATGCAAGTAAACGAAAAATAATGATTCCATGTCCATGATGTTGCATATGAACCTGTCTACCAATGGGTTAGTGGTGAGAATTATTTTATGCATGTGATGGTCCTATTTCTCCTATGAAGGGATAATAATGAAGGATTGATGCAAATATCTTGTTGTGAGTGCACTTGAAGGGAATATCCTTACTCTCGCAAGTAAGCTAGTGCTATGTGGGATTCCATTCTTCAACGATAACTCAAGGTCTCTATAAACGAGTAAAATAATAGGATATCGGCTAATTGTTGCAACTTGTCTTCTAGAGTTGTTATGGCTCTCATCATACTTAACAAATAAGCTAGTGGTGATGTTAGTTGTGCTACATGTTGTTATATCAAGACTAGCACATAGGCTAGAGAGGTTTTCTATATGAGCTTTAGAAGTTTTGTGTAGAAGATCATAAATTTGAGATGACCTCTTATCACCCTCTCGTCACATCCAAGCCCCATCTCAAATATGAAAATTTAGAAGGAATTCCTATGGATAGATGGTGAAACCATTGTATACAACCATTTCCTATTGCCCTTCTTCATTTTAAGATGAGTATATCTCTCTGTGTATAAAATTTTGTTTTGTTTCTCATTGTGGAAGTAAATTTTATGGATGAGATTTTGTTCATGACTCTAGTTTCTAGTTATGTTTACATAATTGTGCAAATGTGTACAAAATGTGCTTAAATTATTGTAAATTTTGAACTTAATCTACATGGACATTAAATAGACATGCAATGGAATGAGTTAACATCATAAAGGAATTCAAGAAAATTGAGAACCTCAACCAAGTCAAGGTGCAAACACAAAGTTAGTCATATTAGTGCATAGTTCAAATACCACAAACATTGTAAGGAGGGATTCAAATTGCTAATGATGTATTGATGTATGATAACATTGTTTTCTAAAAGGAAACTGTCAATCACTAGATAATTATGTTATCTGATTTATTTATTTTTAATTTATTGTGGTTGGATGAAATATGTTAGTAGATAAAGGAAAAAAATGTTGTTGCTATATTGTCAATTGATAGAAAGAAGGTAGTGGTTTGGTAGAAAGAATGTAGTGGTTTTTGGGTGAAAATATAGGAACATTCGCTAATACAAAGGGTATGATAGTTAACACAAAGGAAGTATCAATTATAGAAAAATTTATTACCTAACTAAAAAAACTCCTTTCATGGTTGTTAGATACTTGTTCAGATTTTGTTGGAACTATCATTACAAGAAAAAATTATTTATTAATATTGGTGAAGATGTAAAAGTATTAGTTCAAATTTGGATAGACAAACATAGTGAAAAATTGTGCAATTCAACTTGTGAAGTTGCTTTCGAATAAGTGGAAGTTTATTAGTTCATGTTTTGAAAATTTTCACTGTGAACATGACCTTGAGTGAAAATTTGATTTAGTATGAGAAGCTTGAAAAATTAAAGTAGGAAAAAAGCGACTTAAAAGTAAAATTAATAAAGGTAAAAATCCTTTTATTGTTTGTGGTAACATTTAAACATAAGAAATTATATATTTTCTAATATTACCCCACCCCCACCCCCACCTTCACCTTCACCTTCATAAAAATAATAATAAACCTCATCCTACCCATGGGTTTCGATCTTACCCATCGGTTTTGATCTTGTGAAACAATCCAAAAGAAAATTGTTGTACCAATCGCTCTACACCACAAGGGACCCTAGGCTCCGAGAAAGTTGAAGTTGAGTATAAAAAATTAATTAAGTATTAAAGTTCAAGAACCATGCGTTTTGGAATCGAGCATTTAGGAGGATATCCAAACTCTAAAACATGTGAAATTATGAAGAAGACAAAAAGTTGACTACATGTTGAAGGTTAGTAAATAGGTGTTTGGGAAGTTAGAGATAAAATGTATCCAAACTATTAAATAAGATGGGAATTCAAACAAACTTCGGTAACTATTGGGTTATTAAGAGATCCAAACTCTAAAACATGTGAAATTATGAAGAAGTAAGACAAAAAGTTGACTACATGTGGAAGGTTAGTAAATAGGTGTTTGGGAAGTTAGAGATAAAAGGTATTCAAACTATTAAATAAGGTGGGAATTCAAACAAACTTGGGTAACTATTGGGTTATTAAGAGATTGGCTTTTAGAACAATTTTACATGTTGAAGGTTAGTAAATAGGTGTTTGGGAAGTTAGAGATAACAGGTATCCAAACTATTAAATAAGGTGGGAATTCAAACAAACTTTGGTAACTATTGGGTTATTAAGAGATTGGTTTTTAGAACATTTTTAAAGTTGTGAGAAAAATGGGTTTTGAGCTAAGGAAGAAAATTGAAAAAGTGTCATGTGCTTGAAAATAACATGTTAGGGAGTCATTTTTGTCAAAAAAAAATTTAAATGATTTAGAGTTTAGTAAAGAAAGCTTTAAGAAAGTGAAAAAAAATGACTATTTAGTGTTTGATGTTAGGGAGTCAATTCTTTTGAAAATGATTTAGAGTTTAGAGCAAAGTTTGAAAATGATTTAGAGTTTAGAGAAAAGTGAAAAAAATGACTTTTTAGTGTTTGATGTTTAAAAATCAATGGGTGAAGAAATTAGCTTTTAGAAGGGACTATTTCTTATTAAATGAGGTAAACTTAAACAAGTGAACATAATTGGTTAAGTGATAGACGCTTGAAAATTAGGTGTTTAGGAGGACGAACTTTAAAAATAGATCGAAAAATTCCACCTAAAAGAATTGATAGGATTTAATGAGATTTTATTTTTTTTCTTTCTTTCATGTTAGATGCTTTATATATATATATATATATATGAAAAATAAAATAATATGCAAATTTAATCTTAATATTTTGTTCTTTATAAAAGAAAATGTGTTGGCCTAGGGAAACTTATCGAGGATGGAACTTAATCCCTCATATTCATGAAAATGGATTCTCAATCAAAACATTACATCAAGTTTGACAATATACCTAATACTTTAAGCTTTTATTCATTGTAAATAGAAATGTGTTGGCTTAAGTAACCACAGTGAGGATCTTGTATTTGTGGATATAAATCTTTAACCAAAACACTAGGCTAGATTTTTTCCAAAGAACTCAATTCCTTAATCTTTTGCTCTTTCATAAACAAATATGTGTCACCTTAATTTTTCTGACTAAAGAGGTATAATTCTAGACCATATACTTATGGATATATATCCTTAATGAAAATTTTAGATTAAGATGTTTAGCAAGGCATCCACTTAATCATTTGTTCTTTTAAAAACAAACATGTGTTGACATAAATATGAATTCTAAAATCCTTGTATTTGCAATCTAATTCCTTAACCAAAACATGAAAATTGAAAGATATTTTTCTAACACACACAGAGACACACAAATATACTAATAACTATGTTGAAGGCAGAAAAAGAAGAATATAATTGGGGATATTGGGGGGAGAGATGGAGAGCGAGGTAGGTTGGGGATATTGGGGGGAGAGATGGAGAGCGAGGTAGGTTAGAGTTGTAGGGTTGCAGGGTTTTGAGATTGGGTTTTAGTTGTCTCGGTTAATAAAAAATGGCAGCGACAAGGGTGGGCTTATTAGGAATGCCAGAGTCCTTGGGTCAATCCTGAGACAAAAGTAAACAAAATCACTCGACATTCAAGGACGTGGTGTTGGGGAAAGCACAAAGGCATCCAGAGAACATTGAAATGGGGGGTGTAGGCAAGGACGACATAGGCAGGCCTGTGGAGAAACAAATCCTCGGATATGACAAAACTAAGGTGAACGATTGTAATGCACGCACATCTGAAACTCCAAGGTATGAAGTGACCTCATACAATATTGGAAACTGCATAAAATATATGAAGGACCACGCTTTAATAGGAAAATTCATGGGTATATGGCCATCTAAAAAATCCCTCACGGGGTGGGTGAGCTCCAGATGGAAAATAAAAGGGAAAGTAGATCTAAATTTAGGCTCTAAAGGTTTCTTTACAACCATCTTTGTCAATCATGCAGACATAAATAAGGTGTTTGATGAAGGGCCATATTTTTTTCAATTCAGTCGATATTCACCTTCGCTACTGGATGAAAAGGTTTTCCCCAAAGAAGGAATGTTTCACAGTTGCATTGGTCTGGGTCCAACTATACTCATTACTGCAAGAATTCTGGGAGATGGAAACATTGGAAAGCATAGGTAATACTATAGGATTATTCATTAAAAAATTTGAGATCGCAAAGGATTCCAAATACACCTCGTATACCCGGATCTATGTTTATATGAATGTAGTAGGAGCCCTCCCGAGTGCAGTAAAAATAGCCTACCAGGACAATGAATGGATCCAGAAGGTGGAATATGAACACATCCCCTTCAGATGCAGGAAATGACATGTTCATGGTCACCTATTTCACGATTTCCCGATGAATATAAAACAAAACAATTCCAAGCATCCAGAGGATACAGATGTGGAAGGATTCACTAAAATCCAAGGAAAGAGGAGGGGGGGCCTGAGAAGACAGGGATTCCAGGCAACCAAGGAGGGAGGAGCCAACAAAAATAAATTCAAATTCATGGAGGAAATTTCCCCCGATAGTGAAGACCACACCGAGGAAGAACCAAAGAAACAAAAGACCAATAGATTGAATACCCCTATAGACCCAGATCCAAAAGAAATATCAGGAGAAAAAAAAAAAAAATACCAGGTCACCAATAAAAACCACTAGAGATAGGAGGAAGATAACTGGAAAGGAAAGTTCAGGAGGACCAAACCATAGACAACCAAGATGTGGGAGTTTATGAGATACAAATGGAACATATTGAAAGAAAACCAAAATCTTGAAAGCAAGATCACGGAGAATAGGAAGCAAAGGCCGAAAATACAGAGAATATGTCGAATATACATGAGAATTCAAAGAACAGTGGTGAGAAGGAAATAGGCCTAGGGACCTTAACTAGCTCCTTGGGTGGATTCAAATTCAAAACCAATCCCCTGAAGATCCTTAATAAAATAGCCAATGAGGAAAAAATAAGGGGAAAAAAACCATATAGTCAGGTGATCGAAGAAACGAGAGCACACTTGGTTGATTCAGGCAAAGTAGTAGGCCTCTCGGAAAGGTACTTAAAACCCAAAAGAAGTGATATAATGAAGCTAATATCATGGAATGTGCATGGTTTAAATGCTCCATCAAAACATAGAATGTTGAAAAAATGGATAACTCGGGAAAAGGATGAGATAGTAATGATTCAGGAAACAAAGTGTGATAGAGAAACTATGGTAAAGATAGAAAAACATGTTTGGAAAGAGTGTGAGGTTGAAGAGATAGATTCAGAAAGGGCTTCTGGAGGATTGGTGATCCTTTGGGACCCAAAAAAATGGAAGTTGGGCCTGTTCCTTTTCTTTCCAAGGATCCTCACTGTGAGTTTTGCGAAGATAGGATCTCAATCCCAAGGTTTCATTTCAAATTCCTATGGTCCTCAGACTCATCCTCTTAAGAGAAATTTTATTGATTCCCTAATCCACCTTTGTGCCACCCTCAACATCCAAGCCTGGGTTATTGGGGGATATTTCAATATGACCATCGCTCTTTGGGGGGGGAAAATGTGGAGCTAGGCATCTTGAGGGGGAGAGAGAAACCTTCTAAGAATGGATAGAGAACAATAAGCTCATAGAAATCCATACCATCAATGGCCCTTTCACCTGGACTAACAATAGAAGGATGGAAAATAGCATCATTGTTCGTCTAGACATATTTCTGACCTTGGAAACCCTTTTCTGGGGACAACAAGTTATAGCAATGGATGTCCTCCCTTTCTATGGCTCGGATCACTGGACGATCAACCTCAATTGGGAGGAAAATTTAGTGCCTCGCCCCAAACCCTTCTGACTAGAAAATTTTTGGATGGACCACCAAGACTTCATGAAAAACAACTAAACCTGGTGGGGTGATCTCCCAAACATGTATGGCACTAAAATGTACCAATTTCAATAGAGGTTTAAACACATCAAATTATAACTCAAGAAATGGAACAAGGAAGTGTTTAGGAATATCTTTGAGGAAAACAAATGGTTAAATACATAAATGGTGACAATTCAAATAATAGAAACAGAAGGGGCTATAATAGAGGAGACAAAAGAAAGAGAATCACAAACCAAAATGGAACTAGATAAGCGATAACTCCAGGAGGAAATCCTATGGAAACAAAAATCTGGATTTCGGTGGTTGAAAGAAGGAGATCAAAATAAAAAATTCTTCCATAAATCCCTGTTGCAAAGAAGAAACCAAAACAACATTACAAATATTATTAAAACTTCTAGAGAAAGAGTAGAATCTACTAAAGACATAGAAAAGGAATTGCAAAATTATTTTAAACTCTTACTGATAGAACTAGAAGAGAATACGACGGAGGCTATCCAAGAGATCACAAAACATGTCCCAAAGCTTTTAACCCTAGATTAAAACAAATTTTTAATGGGGCCAGCCTCTCAGGAGGAAGTGGAAAGGAAGATTATGGAAATGAAAATGGGGAAAGCTGTAGGACCAAACAGATTCATTATTGATTTCTTCTAGAAGTGTTGGAAGGTTATTGGGAAGGACATTTGGGAGGTTGTGGAAGAATCAAGAACATTAGGATCCATTCTCCAATCCTTCAATGCCACCTTCATATCCCTAATCCCAAAGTAAAAATAGGCTAACATGACAAAAAAATTCATACCAATGGCACTATGCAATATCATCTACAAAGTCGTCTCCAAACTTATTGCCAATAGACTCAAATCCTTATTGAAAAATATAATTTCAGAGGAATATGGGGGTTTGTGGAGGGAAGACAAATCCTTGATGGGATAATGTTTTCACACGAAATGGTTCACTCCATGAAGCAATAAAAAAAAGCAGGTATGCTCATTAAATTAGACATGTCAAAGGCATATGACCGAATAAGTTGGAAATTCCTATGAAAAATGCTAGAGGTTTTGTCTTTACAGAGGAATGGGTCTGTTGGATCTATGGGATAATATCCTTAGTCTTATTTTCAATCCTATTCAACGGGTCCCCTTCCAAAACCTTCAACATGACATGAAGAATCTGAATAGGGGACCCTATCTCCCCATATCTATATATCATACTAACATAAGGGTTGTGAAGATTGCTCCAAAAGGAGGCAACTGAGAAGAAAATCCAAGGCGTAAGACTGGGAGAGGAGGTAGTCCCTGTGACCCACCTCCAATTTGTCGACAACAACCTTATCATGGGTGTACCCACTAGTAAGGAATCCATAGCTATCAGGCACGTGTTGGACATCTATAAAGAGGCCTAAGGTACAATCATAAACTTCTCTAAATATCAATTTTTTTTCTTTAACACTCCAATTACTGTACAAAAAAACGTAGCCCGGATTCTTGGGTTCCAAAGAGCCAACCTCCCCTCCAAATATTTGGGAGCCCCACTAATTGACAAAGCCATCAGGAACACATCGTGGCAAGAGATGCTGGAAAAATTAGAAACTAAGCTAAACAAGTCTGTCCTTAGCTACATTCCCCTATACTTATTCTTAGTGTTGGTAGCACCAAAAGGAATCCTGAAAAAACTCAGAACTCTTAAGATAACCTTTCTTTGAGGGGTGCTAATAAAGAAAATAAATGGGCCTTAATTTCCAGGGAAAATTTATGCAAGCCAAATTCCTACGGAGGGGTAGGTATCAGAGACCCTTTACAGGCAAGACGAGCCCTAGCAGCCAAATTATGGTGGAGGTGGATAAAAAACCCAGAGGCTTTTTGGGCCAAAGTATGGAAAATAAAATATTCCCTGGATGTGGAGCTATAGGATCTCATTCACATGGATGGGAATCGACCTAGTTCTCTCATATGGAATATCGCCTAGTAGAATAGAGAGCTAGTTCAAAAAGATAGATTTTTGGAAGTGCATAATGGTAGGGAAAATATTTTCTAGGACGATGTCTGGGAACAACTCCCAATCCTAGCGACCCAAGAAGGGATGGAATGAGATAGAAAATCCATGATGGAAAAAGGATGGACCTTGGTCCATCAATATTGGAAGAATTCAGGTTCCCTAGACTCGAAATATGTTAGAACTTCGAAAGACCTAGCAGACCGGTCAGCTCCCTTGGAAACAGAGGTCAGGAACTACATTACAGGAGAGCTCTCTCCTAGATAGATCATAATTAAAAATGGCCTGGATATTATCTGTAGGGGAAGCAGAGGTGAGGAGACCTTCAAAGTAAAACATGCCTACTTAAAAGAAACAAATATGTCAGAGAAGAAAAAGAGAAAGGAATGGCAGTGCATCTGGAAACCTGGGATTTGGCCCAAAATTGCAACCTTTATGTGGTTTATCCTCTCCAAGAAAGTTATGACAGGGGATAAACAAAGAAATAAAGTGTATAAAGGCCCTTCCATCTGCATGTTATGCAGAGAGGAGGAGGAAACCCTCTGTTGTAAGAAATATTGAAATTTTGGCTTTCGGTAACTTAGGAGAGAAAAAATTTATAGTTTTAACTACCGAAAATGTAGATGTGAGAAAATTACCATTCGTCTATCACGCACATCACTGAATATTCTCTACCTGTCATCTTCAGTCAAATAACGCTGAAATCATCTCCAAATGACACAACAATACAACAGTCACAAGCCAATTCACGAAAAATCCAAAGACATAGTTCATGTGAAAATCAAAGAAATGTGCCATATGTTCGAGCATTGAGTCACAAGGAAAATGAATGGAAGAATTGGAAGTTGAACGACCACATACACTGAGCATTAATCCACATGGAGAAAAATCTCACGAGTCCGGGGTTTTTGGCCGTCGGGGATTTGACCGACATAGATATTTTAATAACCACAGCCCCGATCCCCGAATTCACTAAAGTATTAAAGGATAAGTCAGGTTAATTAAAGAATAAGAAAGATTAATGTTGAAAAGTCTCATCATGATTTCACGACTCGAGCTGCCTTCGTGCTTTAAGTTTCAATTTTGCGATTTCTGAAACCCCAGAAGCCTGTGTTTTAATGGTGCTTAATCACAAAGCTAAAAGTGTTTTAAATGTTAATCAATCCCATTGCAATTTCGCGATTCGGGATTTCTCGCGTCAAGTATTATCAAAGTCCCGACACTTAAATCCATGAAAGGTTAAATATTGATTGCTAATCGTGATTAATTAAGAGATTAAAACAAATGATTATCGTCTAGTTAATCCCATCGCAATTTCGTGATTCGAGATTCCTTGCATGTCATAACTCTTGAGGACATGATACCCGAAACCCGAAGGCCCGAAAGAGTGCAATGTAAAAGCCAAAATATATTTCGAGTATTTTTCCATCGAGGATTTGGCCAACATGGATATTTTAATAACCACTGCTTCGTTTCCCTGAATCTCGAAAACCCGAAATCGGGACTCCAGTCATATGGAAAACTGCTTTAGAAAAATGCAATTTTCTCAGTCGTGGAGAGGTCATTTTTTGCGTTCAAATAGTTGATAGACATATAAAAATCCTAATATGTCCAATGGTGTATTCAGAATTTCATTTTGAGATTGGTAATGAATTCAAAAGATCCCTGGAAGATGAGGTTCATTTTCATAAATGTGGCATTTTTAACTGTGTTGAGTCATCATTTTCAACTGAGGATTCTGAGCGACTGGAGTATAATTTTGAGAAACGGTTGGAGGATTTTGTGCCTAACACATCATATATAATTATCCTATTTCATTTTTCCTACAGGTGTCACATATTGGGAGAATCAAATCCATCTCCGAACCCTAATTTTTCAGATTTCATATTTTCCTGTTTTGACACATGTTTGTTAAATACATATTTGGGGAAAATGAAAAGGGGTATCAGGGAACTGAGAGAGGTTTTTACTTAGAATAAACAGATGCAAAAAATCCTCTTTCAGTTTATACACAACCATCTCTATTCGAGAGATACAGATTCATAACCGCAACCCTAATTTTCAACAGTTTGGCCCATTTTCTATGGAAGAAAGTTTCAAGAATTGGTTGTAACTGTTGTTATCTTTTATATTAGACATGATTTCGACCTCAATACATATATGAGGCATATTTGTAAAAGAAAAAAGGAGGAGGGGGGGGAGGAAAGACACACAAGAGTAGTACTCCTGGGCTGTAGCTTTCATTTTCAGTTTAATATAAGATTGCAGAAGCATGTTTTATCCATCTCAGAGATTCTTGTGATGTTGCTTGCAGAGTTTGTCCATTTTCTTAGTTTCAATATCAATCCATGTATCTTTTCTTCTCGATTTGTAACTATTTTGTAATAGAATTCATCCTCTGTTAGATGCTCTGTTGCAGAATGGTTATAGGTCGTTTCTTACGGAGGTCAAGGTTCAGAATTCATCCTTTGCTAGATGCTTTGTCCCAACCATCTCTTTCCATTGATTTGTGCTTGGAATTCACTCATTGATAAGTGCTCCTTATGTATTGATATGTTTTCTCTTTATTCTGTTGCCATACTTTTATAAATCCTTATCTTTGTAATCAGCTTCTATATCGCCTATGTTCCATGGATTTCCATTGCCGAAACACTCTTGATATTTGCTTGATCATTTGACTCCATGCCCAATGGACTACCTCCCGGTCCAACCCATCAACCCTAAAAACCTCAAAACTTTTTGTTACCCATAGATCTACCCATTGTTAATCTTATTGGATATCCTATCGTGACATATATTCAAGATATTCCTCTCGGGTTGGAAGGGGCAGCTTCTAATCAAAAGTGGTTCGTGGTTATCTTGAAATTTACCTCTACGCAACCCAAATCAAGTTCTGAGTGATAAATTATTTTTTCATTTAAAATGTGCTAAGGCTTGGCTCTATTACAACCTAGAACCAACTCTTGCAACAACACCCTCAACCACCTCTTATGTACCTGCGAAGAAACGAGAAAGATCTGGGATAGTGGGGAAATGATGTTTCATAGATCTAGGGGCGAAAGAGATCACCCAAAGAGCCTGATAATCAATTGGTTAGTAGAAACATTAAAAAAAAACATCCTAAACAAAACATGGGATATTTTTCCAGGGATAGTGATGTGGAACCTATGGAAAGAAAGAAACAGAATAATTTTTAAACAAAATCATCCCAACCCAGTTTGTGTGGAAAAAAATTAAAGAAAATGTGCAAGAATCTATAGTTTCAAGTACCTGGTCACCAGAAGGGGAAATTATTCTTGTGGAGGAATAAGACATTTTTCAGACAGTGGAACCTAGAACTAGTCTTCCAACAAGAAAATAAAGCACCTTCTCGTAAATCAAAAAATACAAACCAAGCTTGGAAGCCACCGAAAAAAAGGAACTATAAAGATAAATTTCAACAATGCATCCAAGGATAACCTTGGGAAATATGGAGCAGGGAGTCTTCTGAGAGATTTAGAAGGGACAATTTTGGCCATGTTCACTATTAAATTGGGGTATAACTCCAATAATGGAGAAGAGTTGGAAGGTCTCATTAGAGGCCTTGAAATGGAGAAACATAGGGAATAACGAGTATATTCATGGAAGGTGACTCTCTCCTTATCATAATGGCTCTGAAGCGTCTGAGAGAGGGATCCAATCCAGAAAAAATATCCACAAATTGGAGATTATCTCATGGTTGGGATCAGGTTGCTAACATGATTTAACAATTCCAAGTGATAATCCCATCCGAGGTGAGAAGGAGCGCCAACTCAATGGCATACTACTTGGCCAATTTAGGAGTCCAGCAGAAGACCCGATCATCGAGGTGGAAGCTGGGGGACCCCACTGGCTACACCACTTGGTAGGAAGCCACACGATTAAATGAAATCGACATGAGACGACACGTGATGAGTAAGGATGAGGAGGAGATAATAGGTGGGGAGCTAGAGAAAGGTATGTCATAAAGTTGGATTAGGTTGATGGACAATTGGTATGGAATGTTGGTTTTCATTGATGTCAACCAGTGGAGAATGATATTGTAGATTGATGTCAACCCTTGGAGAAAGTATGGTAGCAAAAAGGTTTGGGTAATGGACCCAAGTTTTTTTTATGTTTAATGGTATGTGTTTTAATATATTTGAAAGTAATACTATTCTATATGGTTAGTACATGTCTTTCCATTTCCGTTGGTATGTGGAACATCACATAAATCCTCACAGTTAGAGAGTTATGACCATGTGAAGTTGGAGAACCCAGGTTTGGGTAATGGACCCAAGTTTGTTTGATGGATAATGGTATGATTTTTGATCTATTTTCAGGTAATACTATTCTATATGGATATTACATTTCATGCCATTTCTAGTGGTATGTGGAACATCACATAACTCCTCACGGTTAGAGTTATGGCCATGTGAAGTTGGAGAACCCTCATGAGTCATCTAGAAGCCCCAAAAGGTCAAAGTAGTCAAAGTGGTTTAAGAGATTTTTAGAAGGTAAATAATAAAGTGAAGTGATGAGTGTACTATAATTCAAAGTGAATACAAAATAAATTATTTAAATAATAAATTTAATGGAGAAATTACTAAATTGACAAGTGGTTAGAAGTGGGTTAGCCCTAAAATAAGGAAAGTGGTTTAAGATGGTTAGAAGGTAATCCCTTGAGGTAAAGTGAAGTGATGAGTGTACTATAATTCAAAGTGGATACAAAATAAATTATTTAAAAAATAAATTTAATGGATAAATTACTAATTGGACAAGTGGTTAGAAGTTGGTTAACCCTAAAATAAGGAAAGTGGGTTAAGATGGTTAAAAGGTAACCCCTCGAGGAAGCTACATGGAAGTATAAATAAGACGCAAGGCTCTCTCATTTTATATCACACTTGAGAATATTGAATATCTAAATGTGACTAAGGTAACTAAAGGATATCTAAGCCAAATTTCAGAGAGAAGGTGAAGTAAAGAAGGTCGAAATTCAAGGGAGGATAAATTCTTTTGATGATGCTTTCTAAGGTATGTTATTTACAGGTCATCTCACCATTTTCGCAATAACGTTTTTTCTAGAATGATTCAAATCGTGAAATTTATAGGCCATTGAGAAAACATATACAAGTAGTTGTGGTATGAATTTCATCTTGTGGATCATTTTTTGGAGTTACACTCCATGTAAAATAGGGTTTGTGGCTAGTCCTGAAACTAGTCTAAAACAGGTGTTTCGGGTAAAAACGTCATAAATTATTCATAATAGATCCAAATTATGTCAGACAAAATGTTTTGGTTAGAGTAAAGTTTGTAGTATTTTGTGTAAAATGTTCATATCTATACAACAAATATTTTTTGCGGGGAACCCTCTACAAGTTCGCTCTCTAGAATAAGCCAGAATTCAACAAGGTATGCCATTTTTTCTATAACTCATTTTCTGAGAGGTTCCAAGTATTGAAACCTGGAGGAATTGAAAAAAACACATTGAAGAACATTGTAGACTATTTTCATATCTTTATTCATTACAGGTACATAGTTATGATTATTTCAAGTTAGGTTTGTTCACTAATCCAAAACTAGTCATGTGAGACTAAAGAAACGTTTGATGAAAATGCTAGTCTCTTGTTGTTAAAGTTAAGGAAGGTTTGAAGGTATGTGATCATATAAAACAGGTCTATTACAAAGTTACAAATCAGATTTGGATGATGGAATTGATGAGGGCTTTTGGTTGAGGTACATGTTGGGTACATGGTTGAGACAAGTAGTTGATGAGTTGGCACATACCTGAGGTGTATAGTTGATGATGTTGGTACATCTTGATGAGTCATAGTTGATGAGTAGTTGATAAATGATTGGTACATACTTGATACATGGTTGGAGGCACTTTTTATTAGTATTGTTGACACATGGTTTATGGATGATGTAGCATACTTGAATTGGTATATTATTAGAAGCACACATTGATCTTGGTGATGCTTATGAGTTGTTGTGTTATGCTTGGTTGATGCACATCTTTGAGAGTTGTCTTGTTGATTTATCTTGGTGATTATATCTGATTTGGTTGATAAGATTGATGAGACAGGTTGTTGTGATAGGTTTTTTGGACAGGTTGTTGTGACATGTTATTTGTACAGGTTTGGTGCATGTTTGATGCACTTGTTTATGGTACAGGTTGACTATAGGTTGTTTGGTACAAGTTGGTGCATGGTTTATGCACTTGTTTATGGTACAAGTTGATTACAAGTTGAGGTACGGGTTGATGCATGGTTGATTCATGGTTCAGGTTATTGGTACAGGTTGTTTGGTGCAGGTTGATTGCTACAGGTTTACAACAGTATATCTCACAGTGATAGTGTGACAGTGGTTCCATCATTCTACTTATATACTAGGGTGGTTGAATGGGTCAAGGATAGGTGGTTGTAGCCACCTTCCGGTTGTATCTGGAGAACATAGGGGGTTGTAGCCTCCTTCTATTTGTAGCTAGAGAATTGGGGAGTTGGAGCTTCCCTCGGGTTGTATCCTAAGAAACTAGGGGGTTGGAGCCTCCTTCCAGTTGCATCTGGAAAACAAAGGAAGTTGGTTCTTCCAATGAATGTAATTCTTAAAGACATATAATAAAAAGCGTTATGTGGTTTTCTCCCACTTTGGGTTTCCACGTAAAACGCTGGTGTACTTTGTATGTGTGTGATTTCTCAATTGTTCATTGTTTATTTACTCTGCAACTATTGGATGATAATGCTACATTGATATAACACTTGCATTTTATAGTGAAAAAGGATTAAATTGATCTATTACCGAATCACCCCCCCTCTCAGTAATCCAACAATTGGTATCAGAGAAGGTTCCTTCAGGAAACAATTTAACCACTGGAAGGAGATCATGGATTATTCTGAGAATGGAGTACCAATGTTTAATGGTCAGAATGGTTTTAAGTATCAGATGTGGAGCATAAGGACGAAAGTATTTTTACAGGCACAGGGACATTATATTTGGCTATTAGTTGTTACAGGATATGATAGTTCAAAAATGGAAAAGACTGCAACCAAGAAGAAATTGAAGAAGAATAACAAAATAGCAATGGATTTCATCTAGGAAGGATTACCTAATCTGGTAAGAGAAAATGTTGGTAAATGTTTATCAACCAAAGAACTTTGGGATAAGTTACATGACATATATTCGTCACCCATCGCATATTCATAAAATGTCAAAGAAGATGTAGATACACAACAAGAAGAAATATGCTCATCATGTTAGACAGATTTAGAAGAGAGAGTATGAAGAAGCAAAAGTTGATTACAGAGAAAAATTGATTAGTGGAATTGAATATCTAAAGAAAGAAATAGAAGAAAACAAGTCATCTAAGAAATAATTGATGAAGCAAAAGGAAAGTGTTCAAGGTTCTGAAAAAGATCAACGGGTCATCAAGAATTTAAGATCTCAACTAGAAGAGACCAGAATAATTGAAGAAACTCTAGAATATCAAAAGAAATTTTTAGAATCCAACATAGCAGCACAAAAGGGAGAAGCAGAAAAGAGAGAAAATATATTGATGGATCATCTCAAGGAAAGAACAAATGACTTAAACCAACTTGCGGAAGAGTTTGGTCAAGAAGAGAGAAGACTGGAACAAGAAATAACTACATTGAAAATCCAACTAGAAGAAGCAAAGAGAACAAAAGAGGTCATGAAGTCTCAGATAATGAAGAAAGAAGAAGAGGTTGGGAATCTTGAAGAAGAAGTTGTCACACTAAGATTCAAAATCATCAAGCTCAACAAGAACGTTGAAGAGACAGAAACATCCACATCATTTGTAGAAAATGAAGAGAAGCACTCTACGTTGCTAGAAAAGAAGAATGAAGAAAATAGAAAGAGTTATGCAGAAGTACTCAAAGGAAGGAATCATGGTCAACCAAAATCTAAGAAAACTATTGAAGATACATCTTCAAGAATACCATCCATGTTCAAGACACAAAGA
>ML782658.1:417458-437708 GCA_009831015.1 Picea engelmannii
TATCAATTTTTATTTTGTTAATGCAAACAAAATTTTAACACAATATCTTATCATGTAACCCAATTGGGAAAACCACCAACGCTTTTCTATTACCTGCAAAATTTGTTTTACATGTTACATAGAAGGAATCTATTTTTCATTTTCGATCAACACCAACTGATAAGGATGCACCCACACCCTTTTTTCACCAGCACCAACTGGTAGGAGGCTTTGACCCCCTGTTTAGTCAGCTACAATTGATAAGGAAGCACCAACTCCCTCTGCAGGCACCAACCTGCCCTTACACCACCCAACCACCCTTATTTTTTGAATATGGAAAAACTTATGTATCAAGTATTTACTGCATCTCTCTCTGCTTCTGTTATTTATATATCTTCTGATTCAGACTGCAAAGACACTTTCTTCTCACCACTCTTTCTCGTTTATATATTCTTCAAAACGGCGTGAGTGTTATACACTGTGTCCCTTTGTTTGGACCATCGCACCTCTTCTTTTAAATTAACCATAATCATTGTTTTATCATTTTCATCGTGAAGGATTGTCATAAATTGATCACAGTTATAGATCAATTTCATCCTTTTAACTGATCCTGAATCTCTGAAATTATTTGCAGAAACCGAGTTCTGCAAAGGCGCTTCCTTCAAACCATTACATGTGCTGAGTGATACAAAACCACGGGCTTATCAACTTAGAAACATATTATATTCTTCCTTTTTAATCTCTTATTCCATATGACCAATGGCGATGACCAGACGCTAGGCCAAACGAGTGCTTGAGCGCTTATCAAATCAATGTTCATGATTTAATCCCCTGATGATATGGACGACAGTCGGGACTTCATCATTTAGGACTTCGGGATTTCAACTTTTCAAATTTTTGAATCAGATCAGACCGTTTATTTCACGGAACTAGATCAATGGTCAGATTTTATCCTTACACTCATCCTTTCATTACTTAATCTAATGGCTAGGACTTAATCAAGCATTGAGATGGATGGCCACCATTTACTTCAGCACTTCGATTATTTTACTTATGCCATCCTTCCACTGTATTTTGATCAACGGTTGAGAATGCACCCGAAGTGATCTTCAAATCGGACGACTCATGTCCATTTAGGGACTCCGACATTAGGGACTCCAAGACTTACGCCTTTGTTGGTGGTGAAAAATCCTGAAGTAAAAAATCTTGGAGTGACGTAAACTTGCTAACGTCACTTGATGACATGGTACAGGCCGAGTGGAAGCCACGTGTCACTCATATTCGTGATTTGCATGTACCTGATATGTCGATTTCATCTTGACACTTGTCACTATCTAACTATGCCACGTGTCCTTCCTGACGTGGAATGTTGACGTAGATCTCCCGATGTGACACATATTCATCTCCTTGATCTAACAATCAACATAATATCCGAAGGGTATCTCATATCGATGGCTGAGAGTGACTTAGGAATTTCGGATTTCGGGACTTCGAGTATTTAGATATCTCGACTTCACAATTCTTCTGAAGTGAGATTCCTGAAGCGTAACCTCCTCACATCTTTAGACCTTAAGTGAATGATGTTCATTTGATCAAGATCTTAGATAAACGGCTCGATCTGTCTACGATGTTGCTTTGCCTTGGTTTAAATCCAACAACCCTCCATCATTTCTTATCCTATCCTTCCACTTAATTTGATCCAATGACTAAGTGACCATCGACGGTCGATGTGGATTGCGAAACCACAACTTGTGATTGGTTTAATTTGTCACCAAATCTCCACAATTTATCCTCGCTATTGATCTGTTTCTTGCGTATCCGATGGTCACAACTTAATTCAACTTAATCTAATCGTTTTTTGGATCAAATACAATCATCGATATTTGAGTTTATGAGATCTGATGATCTAGATCAATTGCAGGATTGGAACTAGCGAGTCATTTAATTCTCCTTTCGCTCTCCGCAATTCATCCCTGTCGTTGACCTGGAACATGCATATCAATGGTCTTGATTTGATATGATCGTTGACTATTCCTCCAACAATCCTTCTGAGTTTCATCGTGCCATCTCTTCTAATATTTGATATGATCGTTGATTATTCCTCCAACAATCCTTCTGAGTTTCATTGCGCCATTTCTTCTAATATTTTATCTTCATTCGCTAACCCTCCTGATCTTTTATCTCTGCATATCGTCCAACTGTTTGACATCAATCATTATATGCTAACTGTTATATTGTTGGTATCAATGAAAATTCGTCATACCAACTTATCATCACATCAATGACATCAACTGTTGACATCAATGACAATACATCAATTACACTATGTCCAAAAGTTAGTTAGCAAAAGTACAGTTTGATAGATTAATAAGAATTCATGATAGTATAGTGATAAATGGGTCAGCATTATGGACAGTTGCACAAGTAGAGTCTTGGACAGTATGGACAGAGATGGATTCGTAAGAATACTTAACAAGTTTGTACATATATATGATAGTGGATGAGAGCATGGATTCATCGTGGTTCAGAGACAAAGGAACATTATCATAATGGATGATAATTACACAAGAAATTTCTCGAACAATGTTAATGGATTCCAAATTGACAGATATTTTTTGGACACATGCATTTCATACAACAATTCACATTCAAAACAAAGTAATGCTTAGAAACAACAATGACAAAACTCCCTATGAACTATGGAAAGGAAGCATAGACAACAACCTCTACATCAAGGTAACTCAAGGTAGTATTTTATTAATTGAAAATTATGTTGATGATATTGTTTTTGGAAGTACTAATGACATGATAAGCCAGAAATTTGCAAAGGATATGCAGAATGAATTTGAAATTTCATTACTTGGAGAACTATCCTTCTTTCTAGGTCTTCAGATATGTCAAATAAACCAAGGAATTTTTATTTTTCCAACTAAGTATATCAGAGAAATTCTAAAGAGGTTCAAAATGGAATATTTCAAACTAGTTACCACTCCTATGAAAACCAGTTGCAAGTTTAGAAAATATGATGATTCAAATTCTACAGGCCAGAGGCAATACAGGTTAATGATTGGTATCTTACTATATGTGACAACATCTATACCATATGTAATGGAGACAATTGGACATGTGGCACGATTTCAAGAAGCACCAAAGGAATCACATGTATTAGCAGTGAAAAGGATTTTCAAATATCTCAAAGGAACATAAGAGTTTGGATTATGGTATCCAAAAGGAAAGGATCTATCACTTATTTCCTACACAGATGCATATTGGGACGGATGCATTGATGACCGACGAAACACCAGTGGAGCAACGTTCTACTTGGGCGAGTTTTTAGTATCATGGTTAAGCAAGAAACAATCATTAGTATCCTTATTTACAACTGAGGCAGAGTATATTGTAGCAGCAACAAGTTGTACACAAGTTCTATGGATGAAACAAACTCTGACAGATATACAGGTTGAGTATGATGATCCCATTTCAATCTATTGTGATAATACAAGCGCCATCAGTATCTCAAAGAACCCAGTGATGCACTCCAAAACAAATCACATTCCAATCAAGTATCACTTTATACGAGAACAGGTTGCAGAGAATAACATCAAAGTTGAATATGTGGGCACAAAAGAACAAGTGCAAGACATATTTACAAAACCGCTTCCACAAGAAGACTTTGAGTATCTTCACCAGAGACTCAGAGTAATTTATACTGCAAAATGAATGCTTTTGAATACTTATCTTATATGTCTTAGATTTACATGAGGAAGCACCATAAAGAGGATAGTTCAGGTTGGGAGATCAGTTTCAATAAGAGCTCAGCCAGGGAGATTATCTCCAAGGAAATTTCAGTTAGTGGGAGCAGCCCCAGATGGAAAGATACCTTTGCCATTGATAACAAAAGGGGAGAGATTTATCAGATGCAGGATAGAAATTCTTGGAGAGAGAGCATAGAGGCATGTAGACAGGGGGAGCATCCCAAGGAGAGTTCAGTCAGAGGGAGAAGCCCCAAAGGTAGATACCCTTTTCCATTGATGTCAAAGGGGGAGAGATAGAAACATTGATTAGGAGTATAAGCATGAATGTTATCATGACTAAGTGTTTCCATCAATGTTGGTGTTACCATCAATTCCAAAGGGGGAGATTGTAAGACAGTTGGATTTGATTGATGGATAGTTGGTATGGATTATTGGTTGTCATTGATGTCAACCATTGGAGAGTGATATTGTAGATTGATGTCAACCCTTAGTGATTGATGTCAACCCTTGGAGAAAGTTTGGTAGAGAATTATGGTAGCACAAAGGTTTGGGTAATGGACCCAATTTTGTTTGATGTATAATGGTATGTGTTTTAATATATTTGAAGGTAATACTATTCTATATGGGTAGTACATTTAATTCTATTTCCGGTGGTATGTGGAACGTCACATCAGTCCTCACAGTTAGAGAGTTATGGCCATGTGAAGTTGGAGAACCCAGGTTTGGGTAATGGACCCAAGTTTGTTTGATGGAAAATGGTATGAGTTTTGATATATTTTCAGGTAATACTATTCTATATGGATATTACATGTCATTCCATTTCCAGTGGTATGTGTAACGTTACATAACTCCTCACGGTTAGAGAGTTATGGCCATGTGAAGTTGGAGAACCCTCATGAGTCATCTAGAAGCCCCAAAAGGTCAAAGTACTCAAAGTGGTTTAAGAGATTTTTAGAAGGTAAATAATAAAGTGAAGTGATGAGTGTAATATAATTCAAATTGAATACAAAATAAATTATTTAAATAATAAAGTTAATGGAGAAATTACTAAGTTGACAAGTGGTTAGAAGTGGGTTAGCCCTAAAATAAGGAAAGTGGTTTAAGATGGTTAGAAGGTAACCCCTTGAGGTAAAGTGAAGTGATGAGTGTACTATAAGTCAAAGTGGATACAAAATAAATTATCTAAATAATAAATTTAATGGATAAATTACTAATTGGACAATTGGTTAGAAATTGGTTAACCCTAAAATAAGGAAATTGGGTTAAGATGGTTAAAAGGTAACCCCTTGAGGAAGCTACATGAAAGTATAAATAAGAGGAAATGCGATCTCATTTTATATCACACTTGAGCATATTGAATATCTACAGGTGACTAAGGTAACCAAAGGATATCTAATCCGAATTTTAGAGAGAAGGTGAAGTAAAGAATGTCGAAATTCAAGGGAGGATAAATTCTTTTGATGATGCTTTATAAGGTATGTTATTTACAGGCTATCTCACCATTTTCGAAATAACATTTTTTCTAGAATGATTCAGACTGTGAAATTGATAGGATATTGAGAAAACATATCCAAGTAGTTGTGGTACGAATTTCAACTTGTGGTTCGTTGTATTTTTGGAGTTACACTCCGTGTAAAATAGGGTTTGTGGCTAGTCCTGAAACTAGTCTAAAACAAGTGTTTCGGGTAAAAACGTCATAACTTATTCATAAAAAATCCAAATTAAGTAATAACAAATGTGTTGGTTAGAGTAGAGACTGTAGTATTCTATGTAAACTTTTCAGATCCATACAACAAAAATTCTGTGCGAGGAATGCTCTACAAGTTCGTTCTATAGAATAAGTCAGAATTCAACAAGGTATGCCATTTTTTCTATAACTCCTTTTTTGAGAGGTTCCAAGTAGTGAAACCCAGAGGAATTGAATAAAACACATTGAATAACATTGTGTACTATTTTCATATATTTATTCATTGCATGTACATAGTTATGATTATTTCAAGTTAGGGTTATTGACTAATCCAAAACTAGTCATGTGAGACTAAAGAAAAGTTTGATGAAAATGCTAGTCTCTTGTTAAAGTTAAGGAAGGTTTGCAGGTATGTGATCATATACACCAGGTCTATTACAGAGTTACGAATCAGATTTGGATGATGAAATTGATGAGGGATTTTGGTTGAGGTATTTTTTGGGTACATGGTTGAGACAAGTAGTTGATGAGTTGGCACATACATGAGGTGTATAGTTGATGATGTTGGTACATCTTGATGAATCATAGTTGATGAGTAGTTGATACATGATTGATACATACTTGGTACATGGTTGGAGGCACTTGTCAGTAGTATGGTTGACACATGGTTTATGGATGATGTAGCTACTTTTATTGGTATATTATTAGAAGCACATATTGATCTTGGTGATGATTATGAGTTGTTGTGTTATGCTTGGTTGATGCACATCTTTGAGAGTTGTTTGGTGAGTAGATCTGATTCAGTTGATAATATTGATGAAACAGGTTGTTGTGATAGGTTGTTTAGATAGGTTATTGTGATATGTTATTTGTACAGGTTTGGTGCATGTTTGATGCACTTGTTTATGGTACAGGTTGACTACAAGTTGTTTGGTACAGGTTGGTGCATGGTTGATGCACTTGTTTATGGTACAGGTTGATTACAGGTTGAGGTACAAGTTGATGCATGGTTGATTCATGGTTCAGGTTATTGGTACAGGCGGTTTGGTTCAGGTTGATTGGTACAGGTTTACAACAGTATATCTCACAGTGATAGTGTAACAATGGTTCCATCATTCTACTTATATACCAGGGCGGTTGGACGAGGCAAGGATAGGAAGTTGTAGCCACCTTCCGGTTGTAGCCGAAGAACATAGGGGGTTTTATCCTCCTTTTGGTTGTAGCTAGAGAATTGGGGAGTTGGAGCTTCCCTCAGGTTGTATCCTGAGAAACTAGGGGGTTGGAGCCTTCTTCCAGTTGCAGCTGGAAAACAAAGGAAGTTGGTGCTTCCAATGACTGTAACTCTTAAAGACATATAAGAAAAAACATTATGTGGTTTTCTCCTGCTTTGGGTTTCCACGTTGATCTAAAAATAGTGGGCTGACTTGTTATGCTATGCAAGCACCCTCTACTTCATAAAAATAAAACTTTACAGGACCTTGCTCCATGTGTTAAAATATGCAAGATAAATTATGTGCCAAGTTTATGCTTCTTCTTTTAAATGTTTATGTGTGAGGTATTTGCAAGATTAAATAAGTTGTTTTCATAAATACAATAGCAAATAATAACTTGCATCAAATAATAACCAGCAAACACTCACAACAAGCACAACATGATAAAGGAGTTCACCCCTCTCCGAGCTACATCTCCTTGAGCCTCCATCAATGGACTTGGCTCTCTGGGATTAATTTGTCAAAGATTCTTTTACAAGATGCTGCTCAAATCCAATGGAAATAATGACTGTACCATTGGGATTAGAATACATAAAAACCCCAAAAATGACTAATAGAACTCTGAAAATGGATCATGGCTCCTCCGGGCATGACCTCTTCTACATGTGGCCTTAAGCTTCCCTGAGCTTCTCTTTGGAAAAACACCTGTAAAAGTCCTCAAATGGATCTGAAACCTATCCCAAAGTGTTCAGAGCATAATAATTAGCCAAAAATGATTATTCAATCACAGAAAACAAACATAGACTCATATGAGCAAGACCTCAAACAATGAGGGCTTCAAGCTCCCTGGAGCTCTCTGAAACTTCAATGGTTAAAAACATGCAAAAGAAGTCTTCAAATGGTTGTGAAAACAGTGCCAATGGATTCAGAACATCCATAAACCCCTAGCTATGCTTCTACGACACCTCATTTGGCCAAAAAATGAAGAAGATAGGCCTTCTGTCATTCTCTTCCTTCAAGCTTGTTGTCTCTGGTTCGCCAAAACACACCTCTGGGCATTCTAACCAAGAACACGCTCCAAATTCGTGCTAAAACCTAGCACACACGCATAACCACAAAACCGTTCAAACTATAGGACGGTTAGGGTGCGCCTAGCCCCCAACCGCCAAGACCGTGGGCATGTGGTCACCATATGACCTCGCGCTAGCGCAAAAGAGGGCTCTGTTTCCAAGGGTGAATGGATACATTACAAGTGGCGGCGTATGGTTTGTATGACTGTTTTAAAAACCAAAACGTAAACCAATTCCAATCTCTCGCGCATTTGTTTTAACGGTGGTCATATTAGTGTACTCCAAAACCGCGGGCTAGACCCCGTTTGAAATGTGCGTTCAAGTCAGGGTCATGTGGTATAGAGTGTGCGACCAGGGGCTGGGGCTAAGCCCCAGCCCGGGCCGTGCCCAACTCAACACTTAATCAAACTTTAATATATTTTAAACCATATATTTAATAAGTCACATAGTATGGTGCATTGGCAGGGAGGACTTTGTAAAGAATTTGCATTGTGGTGGAGGTCCGGGGTTCAAATCCCATAGACTCCATAAATTTTTGAACTAACAACCATTGCCAATAACGGGGTGCCACGTGGTAGCCCATGACTGGACCACGTGGCACCAAAACACTTGCCAAAATGATGCCACGTGTCAGAATGTCATTCGCCCTCATCTACCAATCCGAAACTGCCACGTCATCATATTCCACTTTAGCGTACAGATGTACGGCCTCTGCCACGTCAACCTATACGGACTGTATAGTCAGCACAATTTTTTTTCCTGTTTGGCGATTCGAACATATCACAATATCTCTCTCATCCGATGTTCATTTGAACCCAAATGAGTTGCGTTGGGTTCGTAACGACGAGGGCTATGCACCCGTTCGATTTGAGGCAATTCCGAGAACTTTGTTTTTTGAGCTAAATTTTGACCCCTAGTCCAGATTTTGATCACGCCTTCCCACTGAAAGGATTTTGGACCCACAAAAGCTTATGATTATCTATCTAAGATTCAATACTCTTCTGCTTTCAAGTTATATCAACTGATTCTACTTGAAAAGTCTTTTCGACAATCACCTGGATACCTTGACATGCCTTGCACTGCAACTGGCTATGTCCCTCAACCACTGTTCTCTGGTTGTTGCTGACCCACTGTTATCTTTGTGCTTGGAAGACTGCCAACCTTCCCACTGAGAATCAATTCCCTCTTGTGAACTCTTTGATTTCAACACAATCAGCTCTCCAATGGCTGAAAAATTTTTCCTGCGACATCTTGTCACAAGCCAAGAAAACCATAAATCTTGAAAACAAATTTATACAAGACTAAAAATGATGCCAACAAAGTCTTTTTTCTCTTCAAACAAACTATCGCATCTTGTACTTCATCAAAGAACATGGTGTTTTCCTGCATCTCGGTGTACTCAAAATCAACTTACAAGTCAACAAACACCATCGACTAATCATAAGTCGAAAAACATGATCGACACAACATAGTTGTCAGACAATCATCAACACCAGTCAAGACTCATTTGAAACACATCAACCTTCACAAACTGACAAGTCGACATTCATGATACACAATCATGTTATAATCATGAGCCATTCATGATGAACTATCACCAGGTTCACTGCTTACACATACACAAAAACAAATGCATGTGCATGACTCTTCAACTCTCCTTCTAGTACAAACATAAGTACATAAACCCCGTAACATGTGGGTACATAAGAGCTGAATATGAAAAAAATATATGGCTGTAACAAGTGAACATCATATCCATCTTTTACATCCTCCTGGAGAAGTTGTGCAACAACAAGAATGTCTTCACACGAATTGCATTCACATGCAAACTTGCATCATACAAGTTATGATAAACTACTGCAACTTATCATACTCTCAACATAAATGCACACATAACACTGAAAAGTGCATTTACAACAGAAAAATGCAAGCCTTACTTGCTCAAGAAATCCAACCATTTCTTACCAAGCCAACTCAACGGTGACTTTTTCTGCTGAAAATCGTCCTCTTGTGAATCATCTTGACTCACATCGATGATGGAATCTCCTCTTCCATTCTTGCCAATCTCTTTATCCAACTGCTTCTTGTGTTGTGGATGAGTGGTTGGATGCAATGTCCAACATTGGTCAATGAGATGACCCCTCTTCTGACAATGAGTGCAAATCTTTTGCATCCTCTTTTCACGTTGTCTTTGCTTGTAAAGTTTCCTGAAAGTGGTCATTCTTTTCCAAGATTTTGAAACATGATGGTTATATAAACCACAATATGTACATGGATTCTTTCTTCCATTTTTACATACAAATTTATCATGCTTAACATAATCAAAAGCAACTGAATGATAAGCAGAACTATACCTTGAACATTCACCTTTATCGCCTCTTTGAGGAGGTAAATCTGAAGAGTTACAAGCTCTCATTTGAAGAACAACAATAGTGTTCTTGTCCTCATCACTGTCACAACTCTTTTGTTTCACACATTTGCATTCATCTTGAGCACAAGCCTTGCATGATGGAGGGATTGAACTTTCAACAAAAGTTCTTGAACTTTCACCTTTATAGCCTTCTTGAAGAGGTGAACTTGAAACAAAATTTGTTCTTGGAACTTTTCCCCTTGTCTCCTCAACTTTGGAATTTGCTCCATTTCTTCGTTCATATCCAAGACCAAAATACTTGGGTCTCTCTTCAACAACAATAGGCTCAACAATGCCTTATGCATGCTTGCCTAACCCTTTACCTTCACAGCCCATTTTTAACAATAACTTGGACCCTATTCCTTTTGTGTGATTTTCAAAAACACTAAAACATTCATCTTGAGAGGAATTTGAAGATAAACTAACATTACATACCTTATGTTCATGCATGTACTTGGTAAGGGTTTCCTTTGCCTCATGGAGTTGAGTCTCCATCTCATGCAACTTTTCAAGAAGTTGGTCTTTCTCCTCCTTCATTGCCATCAACTGTTCTTCAAGGGCAATGCTCTCCTTTCTATCTTCCCACATCTCTTTCGCCACATCTCTCATGGTTAGTAATTCCTTCGACATCTCTTTGTCAAAGAACTTTGATTTTGAAGATGTATGAGAACTATCAATGTTTGAAGCTTCCTCCATCCTTGCAAGATATCAAACTTCAACACAAAACTTGCACAAATACCAACAGCTAAATCTCAAACTATCAATGGCAAACACATGATAAAAAAAAACTATGCTCTGATACCACCTGATCTGAAAATAGTGGGCTGACTTGTTATGCTATGCAAGCACCCTCTACTTCATAAAAATAAAACTTTACAGGACCTTGCTCCATGTGTTAAAATATGCAAGATAAATTATGTGCCAAGTTTATGCTTCTTCTTTTAAATGTTTATGTGTGAGGTCTTTGCAAGATTAAATAAGTTGTTTTCATAAATACAACAACAAATAATAACTTGCATCAAATAATAACCAGCAAACACTCACAATAAGAACAACATGATAAAGGAGTTCACCCCTCTCCGGGCTACATCTCCTTGAGCCTCCATCAATGGACTTGGCTCTCTGGGATTAATTTGTCAAAGATTATTTTACAAGTTTTTTCTCAACAACATTCAAATATTCATTTACATAGTGGAATAATAATATTAAAACACAACAAAGAACTTATTTGTTATAAATGTAATCCAACTCCATGCATACAAAGGATGAACCGCCCAGGCAAAGACATTATTGTTCCAAATATCAACAACAGACCACCTCTGAGTTGATGCTATGAGTCCACAAGGAGATAATCCCCCTTGACTATCCACTCTGCACACTTAGCAACCCAAACCTAGGCTCTCCTCCTACAACAGTTCCAATCCACCAGCTCTTTGTTCCCCACAACTTGTACAACCCAAGGAATGTACTCCCTTCACTAGTCATATTCCCTCATGTTGTACCATTCATTTATCAAGGCTTCTGGTACACTCAGTTGGCCATGAATCTCTTAGCTAGTGACTTCAGGAACTCTCAATTGTTTTAGGAGTGCTCAAAACAACCTACACAAGATTCTTGAGCCATTTCCTCAATAGGAAATGTAATACATGATTACAAGTTGTTTTACAGTTGCACATGGCTCATTTGTAGCATAACACACAACCAAACAATGGTTTCCTTCAATAACAACATGGATGGCTCTTCCCAACACTCAAATCTTCCTTTGCTTCCCAAAATATGCATGTCAAAATTGTCCCTTCTATGCATACATGTTTCTTTCTCTTTCCCTTGCTTGATTGACTCTCACTCTTCCCAAAGATGATTTTACTTTGTCCCCATTCTCTCCAATAACTAAGGGATGTGGCTCCTCACACCCACCCTCTTAAATGAGTTTAATGATTGGTTTTAGGAACACTCAAAAAATAAATAAAAGGTTTACACAATGATAATAATTTCATAAATGTGGGTTGGATTAATAACCATAAATAAAACCCCCCTTGGACCTCTCTCTCTTATGGAAATCATATCTTCCCACCATTTTCACCCCTCTCATATCACATCCAACAATGATTACTTTTATTAATCATTTCAATGTTCATAATATACAATTTGACCCCCGACCATATTAATCAATATGAGCTCTTTGCCCAAACATTCTATCTCACCAACCTAATTCACATTTATACAATTACATTATAATTGTGGAGATTAAAACTAAGGATGTTACATTCCCCTCCCCCTTATTTTTTCACTATCCTCAATGCACAACACCACCAGGTGTACATTCATTTTACAATTTCATCTCCCAAGACATTAATCAACATATAGGATCTTCGACCTAGTATCACACATGAAATCCTACCTAATATATAAATACATAGGCACTCCATCCCAAAAAGGCTCTCTGGCTGCAAAACAATATTGGACTAGTCTATGGAAAGCTAGTCTAGTCATAACACTTGAGAAAATGGACTCACACATAATAGAATAAAAAAGTAGCATAAATTCTAGACTGTAAAATTTTCGATGCCAATGCCTCTGAAAAAGAGGATTGTTTTTAGCGAAAAAATACTCTACCATGTGGCATTTTTTTTACATGTCCTTCCTTCGTGCAACAAAACACACACTAGCTTGTTATATTAACTTCCACAATTCTGTAAGTTTTAAACCTGTGAAGTAAAGCAATGCATAAAGATTCTTAAGGAAAACATAATTTAATCAATGGCTCATACACAGAGTACACAGAGATTTTATGTCGGAAACCCTCAACGAGGAAAACCTTTCTTATATTCATTATATCGAATTTCACCATTAACTATACAATATATATAATGTTTTTAGGTATTTCGTAGATACCAAAACCCTAATCCCTAAAACCAGTATTATTTTTAGTAAACCGCTAAAAATAGCAAAAACCGCCCAAAACAAAATATTTTGGGGCACTGCCCTGAACATTGTGCGTAACCAAGGGGGGTATACCTGCCCCCCTGGGACCCCACTAGGAAATCACCTGGCACACACGACACAAATAGAGCACTAGTACGAGGGAACGTCAGACGTAGTTGTCATATCTGACGCACCTACACACAAACATGCAAAGAATATAGCACATACCCAACAAATTCATGCATGCAACAAGACAAGGTTAATTGGGAGATGTGGCATTCTCTATGTTTCCTTGGTACAACAAAATACCAGCTTGTTATTAGGCCTATACTTATTGACAATTGGCATATCTAAATATCTTGTTTCCAATAGACTCAAATCCTTATTGAAAAATATACAAAGTCGTCTCCAAACTTGTTGCCAATAGACTCAAATCCTTATTGAAAAATATAATTTCAGAGGAACAGGGGGGTTTGTGGAGGGAAGACAAAACCTTGATGGGATATTAGTTGTGCATGAAATGGTTCACTCCATGAAGCAATAAAAAAAGCAGGTATGCTCAGTAAATTAGACATGTCAAAGGCATATGACCGAATAAGTTGGAAATTCCTGCGAAAAATGCTAGAGGTTTTGTCTTTGTAGAGGAATGGGTCCGTTGGATCTATGGGATAATATCCTCAATCTTATTTTAAATCCTAGTCAATGGGTCCCCATCCAAAACCTTCAACTCAATGCGAAGAATCTAAAAAGCGGACCCTCTCTCCCCATATCTCTATATCATCCTAAAGGAAGGGCTGTGAAGACTGCTCCAAAAGGAGGCGACTGAGAAGAAAATCCAAGGCATAATACTACAAGAGGAGGTAGTCCCTGTGACCCACCTCCAATTTTTCAACAACAACCTTATCATGGCTGTACCCATTGTTAAGGAATCCAGAGCTATCAGGCATGTGTTGGACATCTATAAAGAGGCCTAAGGTACAATAATAAACCTCTCTAAATATCAATTTTTTTTTCTTTAACACTCCAATTATTGTACAAAGAAACATAGCCTGGATTCTTGGGTTCCAAAGAGACAACCTCCCCTCCAAATATTTGGGATCCCTGCTAATTGAAAAAGCCATCAGGAACACATTGTGGCAAGAGCTTCTGGAAAAACTAGAAACTAAGCTAAACAACTGGACCCATATATTTTTTACTCTTCCTAGGAGAATTCTTCTCATCAAGTTTGTCCTTAGCTCCATGCCCCTGTACTTATTCTCAATGTTGGAAGAACCAAAAGGAATCCGGAAGAAACTCATAACTCTTCAGAGAACCTTTCTTTGGGGGGGTGCTACTAAAGAAAATAAATGGACCTTAATTTCCTGGGAAAATTTATGCAAGCCAAATTCCTACATAGGGGTAGGTATTAGGGACCCTTTACATGCAAGATGAGCCCTAGCATCCAAATTATGGTGGAGGGGGATAAAAATCCCAAAGGAGTTTTGGGCCAAAGTATGGAAAAACAAATATTTCGTGGACGTGGAGCTACAGGATCTCATCCGTATGGATGGGAATTAACTTGGTTCCCTCATATGGAATATCGTCTGGCAAAATAGAGAGCTAGTTCAAAAAGATAGATTTTTGGAAGTGCATAATGGTAGGGAAACGCTTTTCTAGGATGATTCCTAGGAACAACTCCCAATCCTAGCAACCTAAAAAGAGATGGAATGAGCTAGAAAATCCATGATGGAAAAAGGATGGACCTTGGTCCATTAGTATTAGAAGAATTCAGTTTCCCTAGACTCAAAATATGACAAAACTTGGAAATACCTAGAAGATTGGTGAGTTCCCTTGGAAACAGAGGTCAAGAATGGCATTATAGGAGATCTCTCTCCTAGACATATCAAAATTAAAAACGGGCTGGATATTATCTGTTGGGGAAGCAGAGGTGAGGGGACCTTCAAAGTAAAAGATACCTACTTAAAAGAAGAAAATATGTCAAAGGCGGAAAAGAGAAAGGAATGGAAGTGCATCTGGAAACCTGGGATTTGGCCCAAAATTGCAACCTTTCTATGGTTGATCCTCTCTAGGAAAGTTATGACATGGGATAAACAAAGAAATAAAGTGTATAAAGGCCCATCCATCTGCATGTTATGCAGAGAGGAGGAGGAAACCCTTAACCACCTCTTATGTACCTACGGAGAAGCAAGAACGATATGGGATAATGGGGAAATGATGTTTTGTAGATCTAGGGGCGATAGAGATGACCAAAAGAGCCCGATCATCAATTGGTTAGTATAACCATTCAAAAACCCCATCCTAAAAAAAACATGGGAGATATTTCCAGGGATAGTGATGTGGAACGTATGGAAAGAAAGAAACAAAATCCTCCCAACCTAGTTTGTGTGGAAAAAAATTAAAGAAAATGTGCAAGAATCTATAGCTTCAATTTCTTAGTCACCATAAGACCAAATGTTTCTTGTGGAGGAAGAAGACATTTTTCAGACAGTGGAACCTAGAACTGGCCTTCCAACAAGAAAATAAAGCTCCTTCTTGTAAATCAAAAAATACAAACCAAGCTTGGCAGTCGCCGAAAAAAGGAACTATAAAGATAAATTTCAACAACGCATCCAAGGATAGCCCTGGGAAATATAGAGTGGGGAGTCTTCTGAGAGATTTGGAAGGGAAACTTTTGGCCATTTTCACTAGTAAACTGGGGTATAACTCTAACAATGGAGTAGACGTGTAAGGTCTCATTAGAGGCCTTGACATGGCCAAACACTAGGGAATAATGAGTTTGTTCATGGAAGGTGACTTTGTCCTTATCATAATGGATCTGAAGCGTCTGAGAGAGTGATCCAATCCAGAAAAAATATCCACAAATTGGAGACTATCTCATGGTTGGGCTCAAGATTATAATATGATTCAACAATTCTAGGTGATAATCCCATCCCAGGTGAGAAGGAGCGCCAAATCAGTGGCATACTATTTGGCCAACTTAGGATTCCATAAGAAGACCTGATCATCGAGGTGAAAGCTGGGGGACCCCACTGGATACACCACTTGGTAGGAAACCACAAGATTAAATGAAATTGACACGAGACAAAACATGATGAGTAAGGATGAGGAGGAGATAATAGGTGGGGAACTAGAGAAAGGTACTGGGACAACAATCGAGAGGCTAAGAGATAAGGTCCTAGTTGGAAAAACAAAGCAAGCCACTAGGACCCATGATGAGACAGGGGAAACAACTTCTGATCATGATGTTGCGGGAACACTATGGAACAAGAGGGATCATTCCAAATAAGGGGTCTATCTTCATATCAACCAAACCAACTTCGTGTAGTGATTTGATGAGTACTATAGAGGATTCCTGGATGGGACATACTTCTCATGCAGTGAGCAGATCAGTACGTCAGCAAAATACTGGATGGGATAGGTCCTTTTAATACAGATCGAGGTAGAGTATCGTCATCATAGGAAGGTGAGGAACAATAATGGGAGCATGCATAAGGAACAATAATGGGAGTTGTGTCTGAGAATTGGAATTGGTCAAGGTGGAGGAAGAACGTCACAACTCCTTCATGGCATTTGTTGTGACTTAGTATAGGTATCTAGGCTCATGACCAAACTGAAAACAGGAAAAATCAGGATGCAAATTTTGAGGTAGATGAAACATGGATTATTAGAGAAAACATCCCAATCGGCATGGCTAGAAAGGGTGCAAGGCAGAAAGGCAAGCAATAAGAACCCTCTTCTTCAAAAGGACCGACAAATCGTTTAAGGGCAGCTCAAGCAGCGTGGACAATTGAGATGCACTTCAAGCACCTGAGTACAGAGAAAGAAAATAAATATGTTGTGGAAATTGAGGAAGTGGTGAGGCGTCAATGTTGCTCAAACTTTGATGCAGACATAGAAAATGAAGTGAAGTATTGGTTGGATGACCCCAGATATACCTGCACCAGGGAAACCAAGTATTTTCAACTGGCGGAAATGTATTGGGTAGTGAAAGCTATGGTTTCCCAGGTTGTGGCCAAGGATAAAAGAGATAATGACAGAATCCTCCAGGCAATTGAAATCCTAGACACAAAATTTGATCTATTATGTCGTTCAAATTTTGGAATCAAATTTCGGGTCAAACAGGGGACCCAACACCCAAACCCTCCATGATTGTGTGCCTGCCCATCGAGGATGAGGATGAGCCCAACACTGCAATCGGCAAGGTAGACAAGGAAAAGGAACTTATGGAATATCCCGAGAAGCCCATAAACCCATTAGTTAGGTTTTGATCTTCATTCTTTGGTTTTTTCTGTACACATGCTTGTCCTCCTTTTGCTTGAGTCTTTTTGGTTAAATATTATTTTGTCCCCGCTTTTGTCGCAACTCAAGGGGCTTGTATGGAATGTTTTAAACTCATTAATGACTTATACTCTCTCAGTTGCAACATTGAGGTGGTTGGTTTCTGTTATGGAAGCCCCTCAATAAGGACATCCTTGCATTCCTACTTTTAGATATTCATTGAAGAGGGATCTGGTTTCTGTTATGGCATACCCTCTTTTGTGCAGATGTACTTTTATTGTCCATATATAGAAATATAAAGACGCTTTTTTAGATTAAAAAAAAAAGAAAAACTATGTTGAAGGCATTCTATAGGAAGATATTTTCACGAAAATCTATCAATTGGTTGACATGTTTTGGGAAAAAATCATCGTTGTCAACATCTGTCGTCCTTGGAAACCGCCTCTCCATCATCACCTTTAAATTTGTCTCCCACTGCCTCTATCGATTTTCGTAAAAGCCCTGGTAATCCAATAGGAGAGGTGTGGGTTCAACCCGATAATCCAAGAGGAGAAGCATGGGTTCAAATCAACCCACGATTTGTTCATCCTCAAAATTTGTCGCCGATTTCCTTTAAACCCAACGCTTCCTTTAATAATAAGCTTTGGCACCTCAAGTGCAACTAGAACTGTTGGGTGTAGTGAGAGCTAGAATCAATTGGTGGTGTTGGATCTTATACTAGTCAAAAGCATCCTTCAATGTCTGACTGTACATTTTGCAAGGAAGCGGGATTGTGGATCCTTCCTTGGATCCCACATGTTTACCATCTCCAGGTACCCGCAACTGGTGGCACTAATTCTCGTGTTTGTTCATAACATCCACGCCTTCCATAATATGGGGTTGTTTGGAAAATTCGTTCATGAAATAAATTATTTTAGATGGGTTTTGTATTAACGCTTTTGTTGGATATTTAGTTGTTTGTAGAAAATTTATGGATTTCTAGCCATGGATTTTTATGGGAAAAAGACTTGTTCTACGTGCATGAAAATGAATTTATTTGTATAATTTTTCTAATTGAATAACAACCAACACAAAGTTGAGTTTTGCATCTTTGTTTTACCTCTAGAGGTGCCATGAGCATCTTAGGAGTGACCCTGGAAACAAAAATGTTATAATTAACAGAGCAAACAAAATTTAGATGATTTCTACCCATGAATTTTCCTGGAAAAAAACAACTATTTTTGCATGCATGAAAATGAATTTATTTGTATATTTTTTAAATTAAATAACAACCAACACAAAGTTTAGTTTTGAAAGTTTGTTTTACCTCTCAAGGTGCCATGAACATCTTTGTAATGACCCTAGAATAAAAAATGTTAGAATTAGCAGAGAAAACAGATTATAGATGAAAATTAAATCAAGTTCCATACTGTAATTTACATCATTGGATTATTCATTTTACTTGAATTTGTCATTCATAATTGTGAATATTTGTCTTTGTATAAGGATTAATTTAAGGATATAAGATTATATACCTAAGTACATGGCGACCACCTTCATGGATGACTTGCGAGACGAGGCTCATGAGTCCCACACTCTCTCTATCATAAACCAAATCAATGTTCCTTGAAATCCGAGGAAGAATACAAGAAATAATAAATTTGCACAAAAGTATCACGAACGTATTTTAGCGCCCTTTATTGTAGAATGCAAATCTACTTATTTACGTCTCTATAACCCGCAAAAGATTATGCAGATTCCTACTTCAGCTCCACCAACAATATTCAATCTACCAATCTCACGTAAAATATTCAATATAAGTTTCTATATTAAAATTTACATTTTATATTAATATTAATATATAAAATAAAATAAAATAAAATCATATAATTATATTAATTATTTAACAAAATAAAAAACATTTACATCAATGTTACAAGATTGTTTTCATTTAAAATTTACATACTTTGTTTAAAAAAAAAAAATTAAATGTTTGCTTATTAATTAATAGTAAAAAGTTGAAAGTTGTTTATTTTTTTTATAGTATAATAACTTTACCCTTGAAAATCATCTTTTCTTACTCTATTACTATATTGTATTTTATAAACTTTGAAAAATATTATTATTTTGTTTTATAAATCTTAATTTTCAATATGCATTATGTATATTTAATAAATTATTGAAATTGAGTTGTACATTGATAAATGACACTTATGAAAGACACCAAAGAAGGAATAACTTGAATATTAAATACTTTATATAATTAATCTCCACAAATTAAATTTTCATTAAAAAAATTAAATTTCAAAAAAAAAATCATAATACAAAAATTAAAATTAAAATTTAATAATTATAAAAATTTATAATAAAATAAATCAATATAGTTTTGAAGTTAATATGAATGCATATATATATTTCAAAGTTATTGTAAATTATTCAAATTAATTATATTTAATATTGAACTTTATAAAAAAAAAATTAATTATAAAACAAAATCACAAATATGATTTAAATATTCAAACAAATTAATGTTGCAATTTATTAAGTAGATGTTTATTTAGATACATGTTTCCAAACAATTTACAATTTGTGAGTGTGGTTAGGAATCTTATCATTTCAAGATAAACTAAAAAGTCATAAGAAATCATTTGGATATTGAAAATAGTTATTGAAATATATTATGTAAATATATGTTTTTAATAAGATGGTCAATTATGTCCGGAAGGGTGTAAATCAATTGGAAAGTGTCGTGTAAATGGAAGGAAATATGTAAAGGAGGTCTCAAGTTCAATTCTCACCCCGATTTACTTGTGCTCCATGCTAAACCTCAATCAATTACATTATTGTGAATTTTTGTATAGAAATTAATTTTAATCCATTTTAACTTTAAATCTATTAAGTACATATAAAAATTAAAAATAAATATATACATAGATTAATTTTAATTATTAATAAT
>ML782658.1:443638-459519 GCA_009831015.1 Picea engelmannii
CTTGGATTTCTTTAAAATGTTATTACAATGCTTGAAAATCATTAAGAGAAGTGTTCCAAGATCACTAAAGTTTTGATGACTTAGAAGGTTAGGAAGGTCGGTAATATGACAAATATTTGGAAATTGGGATCTAATTTGGGTATATGTAGGGCATTCTAGGAGAAAGTGTTTTTCATCTTCAACGCTCTTGGTGTCACAAAAGTGACAGATTCTTTCTTTTCATGGTGTTTTGGGGATTGTCCAATGCCCAGCTTCTTTATGCAGATCATGAGAATTAGTTCTTATTTTAGCAATATTCATTCTCTTCTTTACGCTAGTCAAAATATAGATACACTTTTGATGTTCAAGGTTAGGGTTAACCACCTCCTTACAATATCTTAATTTTCTTTTATCCTCTGATTATTTATCGCACCATAGATTCTCATTAAATCTAGCTTGTACAATATTTTTAATATCATTGATATTCTGCATAATTACTTCTTCTTTTATTCCCCAATGATTTATCCAAGACTTGGCATCATTATGCCATCCCCGCTTGAGTCATTGGTGCTTTTGGCTAGATTCTGAAGCAATTTTGGGGAGCCTCTTTTTATCCATGTTGTTTATCTTGTTCTTGTACATTAAGTAACTAATCATAGATATGATCTTAATGGGGGGAAGGCTCGCTTCAATGAGGAGGATATGATAGGGTGTATTTCCCTTAATTTTGAGATTATAAGTTATATAATTCTTTTGGATCTTCTCCATATTTCTCCAGTATTATTGAGAGATAATGCACCACCAAACTTCACATCCATACAATATAGCAAGAGTGACAAGAATCTCAAAGAGGAAAAGTTTCTTATCCCATAGCCAAAGGTATGCTAATTTACAATTATTTTCAAGCCCATACTAAGCTCTCCACCCTCCATTTATCCTTTTCTTAATGCTATAGTTCCAATTGAGCTTGTAATGAATATCAATTCCAATATACTTGTACAAAGACACTTCCTCTAAGATATTATTGTCATATACAAAATTATCATAGACGATCTTGTTGGATTTAATGATCGTAACCTTCGTTTTGTCAGTGTTCACAATCATACATGTACTAGAGCATAAGTCCTTGAGGATTCTAATTTGTTTACTAAGATCATAGGGATTCCTTGCCATAAGAACAATATCATCGGCATAGAGAAGAAGGATGATTACTATACTAGAAAGAGTTGGTCCAAAACAACCTGTGTCTTACAAACAATCTTCTAACTTGTCATTGCAAATTCCAAAAAGGGTAGGGGATAAGGGAAAACCTTGCTTGACCCCTGTATTGCGGTTAATTTCTTCTGACCAACCCTCAGTGCTCCTAAACTTGGAAATAATGTTCTCATACAACCTTACCGTAATAGTTCTCATACCAGAGGGAACGTTTAGCTCTTCTAACCTATTCGAAAGGTTGGTCCTAGGAACAATGTCAAATGCTTTCCTAAAGTCAATGAAACAACAAAGGATATTGGTTTTATAGTCGCAATCTCTCATATACTTAGTATCTTGTGCCTTCTGCATCACACCACCTAACAGATGAATATCTTGTTCCATATACTCCAACAGTTCAGATCTTTTAGTCACCAGATTCAACACTTCCACTTCGTCATGTTTGATGGAGCCTTTATTGCCTAATTTTGGACATAAAGTCTTAGCCAATGTATCCAGACTACTTGGGAGTATATTTAATGAATCTCGTAGACGTAACACAACTTTATTTCCCTGAGACACTACTAACACGTAAAGCCTATTGTTCCTCATAAGAGGTTTGATGGAGTACTTATCCCCATGTTTAGCATAATATTTCATTAATATGATACCATCGAAGCGGGAGAAGTTTATAATTTGTTTTTATTTCAAGTCCTTTTTAATGAAGTAAGTGTCCTTATCTTATCTGAGAATCTTAAAGGTGCATTCTTCACTTTATTGATCAGCCCCTTCTAGCAAGTCATCTTTGCTTGCTTCTCCTCAAAGCAATAAATCACATAACTTCAAGGGAAGAAATACAACATTATCACCCCAAATCAAAGGATATTGTTCGGTGCTGCCTAGTGAGGTGTAAGATCATCTTAATCACAAGACATTTATGCTAACAATTAAAAACATTAATATGAAAAATTCCCAAATTACTTCGACGTTCCCATTCATTTAGGGAGTATGCTAGTTTTAGGTGATGTTATTTTTATTGAAAACAATATTCAACTCAACGTTCATTTGAAAACTTATCTACAAAAACAAAATTGTTCAAAATTGTATCTTAGTTCGTAAGTCCCAAATGAACAAAAGGTTAAGAGAACATGATATTAAAAGATAGATGTCAAACCCATTAATGTACTATTTCCTTAATTAACTTAAGATATATTGTTGTTGTAACAAACCCAATACCTATGTTGAGTCTTGTCGCTATGGAAAACGACTTAGCCTGTTAAAAACGAATTTAAAACTCCCCATACATATAACATAAAACCAAGGGGCAAAAAACCCATAAAATTTACAAAAAAACAACATATTGATTTACTCATGCATCTACAACAATTATAAACCATGAATGTAACTAGAAAGCATACAATAAACACACACAACATTCAAATATTCATTTACATAGTGGAATAATAATATTAAAACACAACAAAGAACTTATTTGTTATAAATGTAATCCAACTCCATGCATACAAAGGATGAACCGCCCAGCGAAAGACATTATTGTTCCAAATATCAACAACAAACCACCCCTGAGTTGAGGCTATGAGTCCACAAGGAGATAATCCCCCTTGACTATCCACTCTCCACACTTAGCAACCCAAACCTAGGCTCTCCTCCTACAACAGTTCCAATCCACCAGCTCTTTGTTCCCCACAACTTGCACAACCCAAGGAATGTACTCCCTTCACTACTCATATTCCCTCATGTTGCACCATTCATTTATCAATTCTTCAGGTACACTTGGTTGGCCATGAATCTCTTAGCTAGGAACTTCAGGAACTCTCAGTTGTTTTAGGAGTGCTCAAAACAACCTACACAAGATTCTTGAGCCATTTCCTCAATAGGAAATGCAATACATGATTACAAGTTGTTTTACAGGTGCACAGGGCTCATTTGTAGCATAACACACAACCAAACAATGGTTTCCTTCAATAACAACATGGCTAGCTCTTCCCAACACTCAACTCTTCCTTTGCTTTCCAAAATATGCATGTCAAAATTGTCCCTTCTATGCTTACAAGTTTCTTTCTCTTTCCCTTGCTTGCTTGACTCTCACTCTTCCCAAAGATGATTTTACTTTGTCCCCATTCTCTCCAATAACTAAGGGATGTGGCTCCTCACACCCACCCTCTTAAATGAGTTTAATGATTGGTTTTAGGAACACTCAAAAAATAAATAAAAGGTTTACACAATGATAATAATTTCATAAATGTGGGTTGGATTAATAACCATAAATAAAACCCCCCTTGGACCTCTCTCTCTTATGGAAATCATATCTTCCCACCATTTTCACCCCTCTCATATCACATCCAACAATGATTACTTTTATTAATCATTTCAATGTTCATAATATACAATTTGACCCCCGACCATATTAATCAATATGAGCTCTTTGCCCAAACATTCTATCTCACCAACCTAATTCACATTTATACAATTACATTATAATTGTGGAGATTAAAACTAAGGATGTTACATTCCCCTCCCCCTTATTTTTTCACTATCCTCAATGCACAACACCACCAGGTGTACATTCATTTTACAATTTCATCTCCCAAGACATTAATCAACATATAGGATCTTCGACCTAGTATCACACATGAAATCCTACCTAATATATAAATACATAGGCACTCCATCCCAAAAAGGCTCTCTGGCTGCAAAACAATATTGGACTAGTCTATGGAAAGCTAGTCTAGTCATAACACTTGAGAAAATGGACTCACACATAATAGAATAAAAAAGTAGCATAAATTCTAGACTGTAAAATTTTCGATGCCAATGCCTCTGAAAAAGAGGATTGTTTTTAGCGAAAAAATACTCTACCATGTGGCATTTTTTTTACATGTCCTTCCTTCGTGCAACAAAACACACACTAGCTTGTTATATTAACTTCCACAATTCTGTAAGTTTTAAACCTGTGAAGTAAAGCAATGCATAAAGATTCTTAAGGAAAACATAATTTAATCAATGGCTCATACACAGAGTACACAGAGATTTTATGTCGGAAACCCTCAACGAGGAAAACCTTTCTTATATTCATTATATCGAATTTCACCATTAACTATACAATATATATAATGTTTTTAGGTATTTCGTAGATACCAAAACCCTAATCCCTAAAACCAGTATTATTTTTAGTAAACCGCTAAAAATAGCAAAAACCGCCCAAAACAAAATATTTTGGGGCACTGCCCTGAACATTGTGCGTAACCAAGGGGGGTATACCTGCCCCCCTGGGACCCCACTAGGAAATCACCTGGCACACACGACACAAATAGAGCACTAGTACGAGGGAACGTCAGACGTAGTTGTCATATCTGACGCACCTACACACAAACATGCAAAGAATATAGCACATACCCAACAAATTCATGCATGCAACAAGACAAGGTTAATTGGGAGATGTGGCATTCTCTATGTTTCCTTGGTACAACAAAATACCAGCTTGTTATTAGGCCTATACTTATTGACAATTGGCATATCTAAATATCTTGTTTCCAATAGACTCAAATCCTTATTGAAAAATATACAAAGTCGTCTCCAAACTTGTTGCCAATAGACTCAAATCCTTATTGAAAAATATAATTTCAGAGGAACAGGGGGGTTTGTGGAGGGAAGACAAAACCTTGATGGGATATTAGTTGTGCATGAAATGGTTCACTCCATGAAGCAATAAAAAAAGCAGGTATGCTCAGTAAATTAGACATGTCAAAGGCATATGACCGAATAAGTTGGAAATTCCTGCGAAAAATGCTAGAGGTTTTGTCTTTGTAGAGGAATGGGTCCGTTGGATCTATGGGATAATATCCTCAATCTTATTTTAAATCCTAGTCAATGGGTCCCCATCCAAAACCTTCAACTCAATGCGAAGAATCTAAAAAGCGGACCCTCTCTCCCCATATCTCTATATCATCCTAAAGGAAGGGCTGTGAAGACTGCTCCAAAAGGAGGCGACTGAGAAGAAAATCCAAGGCATAATACTACAAGAGGAGGTAGTCCCTGTGACCCACCTCCAATTTTTCAACAACAACCTTATCATGGCTGTACCCATTGTTAAGGAATCCAGAGCTATCAGGCATGTGTTGGACATCTATAAAGAGGCCTAAGGTACAATAATAAACCTCTCTAAATATCAATTTTTTTTTCTTTAACACTCCAATTATTGTACAAAGAAACATAGCCTGGATTCTTGGGTTCCAAAGAGACAACCTCCCCTCCAAATATTTGGGATCCCTGCTAATTGAAAAAGCCATCAGGAACACATTGTGGCAAGAGCTTCTGGAAAAACTAGAAACTAAGCTAAACAACTGGACCCATATATTTTTTACTCTTCCTAGGAGAATTCTTCTCATCAAGTTTGTCCTTAGCTCCATGCCCCTGTACTTATTCTCAATGTTGGAAGAACCAAAAGGAATCCGGAAGAAACTCATAACTCTTCAGAGAACCTTTCTTTGGGGGGGTGCTACTAAAGAAAATAAATGGACCTTAATTTCCTGGGAAAATTTATGCAAGCCAAATTCCTACATAGGGGTAGGTATTAGGGACCCTTTACATGCAAGATGAGCCCTAGCATCCAAATTATGGTGGAGGGGGATAAAAATCCCAAAGGAGTTTTGGGCCAAAGTATGGAAAAACAAATATTTCGTGGACGTGGAGCTACAGGATCTCATCCGTATGGATGGGAATTAACTTGGTTCCCTCATATGGAATATCGTCTGGCAAAATAGAGAGCTAGTTCAAAAAGATAGATTTTTGGAAGTGCATAATGGTAGGGAAACGCTTTTCTAGGATGATTCCTAGGAACAACTCCCAATCCTAGCAACCTAAAAAGAGATGGAATGAGCTAGAAAATCCATGATGGAAAAAGGATGGACCTTGGTCCATTAGTATTAGAAGAATTCAGTTTCCCTAGACTCAAAATATGACAAAACTTGGAAATACCTAGAAGATTGGTGAGTTCCCTTGGAAACAGAGGTCAAGAATGGCATTATAGGAGATCTCTCTCCTAGACATATCAAAATTAAAAACGGGCTGGATATTATCTGTTGGGGAAGCAGAGGTGAGGGGACCTTCAAAGTAAAAGATACCTACTTAAAAGAAGAAAATATGTCAAAGGCGGAAAAGAGAAAGGAATGGAAGTGCATCTGGAAACCTGGGATTTGGCCCAAAATTGCAACCTTTCTATGGTTGATCCTCTCTAGGAAAGTTATGACATGGGATAAACAAAGAAATAAAGTGTATAAAGGCCCATCCATCTGCATGTTATGCAGAGAGGAGGAGGAAACCCTTAACCACCTCTTATGTACCTACGGAGAAGCAAGAACGATATGGGATAATGGGGAAATGATGTTTTGTAGATCTAGGGGCGATAGAGATGACCAAAAGAGCCCGATCATCAATTGGTTAGTATAACCATTCAAAAACCCCATCCTAAAAAAAACATGGGAGATATTTCCAGGGATAGTGATGTGGAACGTATGGAAAGAAAGAAACAAAATCCTCCCAACCTAGTTTGTGTGGAAAAAAATTAAAGAAAATGTGCAAGAATCTATAGCTTCAATTTCTTAGTCACCATAAGACCAAATGTTTCTTGTGGAGGAAGAAGACATTTTTCAGACAGTGGAACCTAGAACTGGCCTTCCAACAAGAAAATAAAGCTCCTTCTTGTAAATCAAAAAATACAAACCAAGCTTGGCAGTCGCCGAAAAAAGGAACTATAAAGATAAATTTCAACAACGCATCCAAGGATAGCCCTGGGAAATATAGAGTGGGGAGTCTTCTGAGAGATTTGGAAGGGAAACTTTTGGCCATTTTCACTAGTAAACTGGGGTATAACTCTAACAATGGAGTAGACGTGTAAGGTCTCATTAGAGGCCTTGACATGGCCAAACACTAGGGAATAATGAGTTTGTTCATGGAAGGTGACTTTGTCCTTATCATAATGGATCTGAAGCGTCTGAGAGAGTGATCCAATCCAGAAAAAATATCCACAAATTGGAGACTATCTCATGGTTGGGCTCAAGATTATAATATGATTCAACAATTCTAGGTGATAATCCCATCCCAGGTGAGAAGGAGCGCCAAATCAGTGGCATACTATTTGGCCAACTTAGGATTCCATAAGAAGACCTGATCATCGAGGTGAAAGCTGGGGGACCCCACTGGATACACCACTTGGTAGGAAACCACAAGATTAAATGAAATTGACACGAGACAAAACATGATGAGTAAGGATGAGGAGGAGATAATAGGTGGGGAACTAGAGAAAGGTACTGGGACAACAATCGAGAGGCTAAGAGATAAGGTCCTAGTTGGAAAAACAAAGCAAGCCACTAGGACCCATGATGAGACAGGGGAAACAACTTCTGATCATGATGTTGCGGGAACACTATGGAACAAGAGGGATCATTCCAAATAAGGGGTCTATCTTCATATCAACCAAACCAACTTCGTGTAGTGATTTGATGAGTACTATAGAGGATTCCTGGATGGGACATACTTCTCATGCAGTGAGCAGATCAGTACGTCAGCAAAATACTGGATGGGATAGGTCCTTTTAATACAGATCGAGGTAGAGTATCGTCATCATAGGAAGGTGAGGAACAATAATGGGAGCATGCATAAGGAACAATAATGGGAGTTGTGTCTGAGAATTGGAATTGGTCAAGGTGGAGGAAGAACGTCACAACTCCTTCATGGCATTTGTTGTGACTTAGTATAGGTATCTAGGCTCATGACCAAACTGAAAACAGGAAAAATCAGGATGCAAATTTTGAGGTAGATGAAACATGGATTATTAGAGAAAACATCCCAATCGGCATGGCTAGAAAGGGTGCAAGGCAGAAAGGCAAGCAATAAGAACCCTCTTCTTCAAAAGGACCGACAAATCGTTTAAGGGCAGCTCAAGCAGCGTGGACAATTGAGATGCACTTCAAGCACCTGAGTACAGAGAAAGAAAATAAATATGTTGTGGAAATTGAGGAAGTGGTGAGGCGTCAATGTTGCTCAAACTTTGATGCAGACATAGAAAATGAAGTGAAGTATTGGTTGGATGACCCCAGATATACCTGCACCAGGGAAACCAAGTATTTTCAACTGGCGGAAATGTATTGGGTAGTGAAAGCTATGGTTTCCCAGGTTGTGGCCAAGGATAAAAGAGATAATGACAGAATCCTCCAGGCAATTGAAATCCTAGACACAAAATTTGATCTATTATGTCGTTCAAATTTTGGAATCAAATTTCGGGTCAAACAGGGGACCCAACACCCAAACCCTCCATGATTGTGTGCCTGCCCATCGAGGATGAGGATGAGCCCAACACTGCAATCGGCAAGGTAGACAAGGAAAAGGAACTTATGGAATATCCCGAGAAGCCCATAAACCCATTAGTTAGGTTTTGATCTTCATTCTTTGGTTTTTTCTGTACACATGCTTGTCCTCCTTTTGCTTGAGTCTTTTTGGTTAAATATTATTTTGTCCCCGCTTTTGTCGCAACTCAAGGGGCTTGTATGGAATGTTTTAAACTCATTAATGACTTATACTCTCTCAGTTGCAACATTGAGGTGGTTGGTTTCTGTTATGGAAGCCCCTCAATAAGGACATCCTTGCATTCCTACTTTTAGATATTCATTGAAGAGGGATCTGGTTTCTGTTATGGCAAACCCTCTTTGGTATGGATGTACTTTTATTGTCCATATATAGAAATATAAAGACGTTTTTTTAGATTAAAAAAAAAGAAAAACTATGTTGAAGGCATTCTATAGGAAGATATTTTCATGAAAATCTATCAATTGGTTGACATGTTTTGGGAAAAAACCATCTTTGTCAACATGTGTCATCCTTGGAAACCGCCTCTCCATCATCACCTTTAAATTTGTCTCCTACTGCCTCTGTCGATTTTCATAAAATCCCCGGTAATCCAATAGGAGAGGTGTGGGTTCAACCCGATAATCCAAGAGGAGAAGCATGGGTTCAAATCAACCCACGATTTGTTCGTCCTCAAAATTTGTCGCCGATTTCCTTTAAACCCAACGCTTCCTTTAATAATAAGCTTTGGCACCTCAAGTGCAACTAGAACTGTTGGTTGTAGTGAGAGCTAGAATCAATTGGTGATGTTGGATCTTATACCAATCAAAAGCGTCCTTCAATGACTGACTGTACAGTTTGCAAGGAAGCGGGATTGTGGATCCTTCCTTGGATCCCACATGTTTCCCATCTCCAAGTACCCGCAACTGGTGGCACTAATTCTCGTGTCTGCTCATAACATCCACGCCTTCCATAATATGGGGTTGTTTGGAAAATTCGTTCATGAAATAAATTATTTTAGATGGATTTTGTATTAACGCTTTTGTTGGATATTTAGTTGTTTGTAGAAAATTTATGGATTTCTAGCCATGAATTTTTATGGGAAAAAGACTTGTTCTACGTGCATGAAAATGAATTTATTTGTATAATTTTTTTAATTGAATAACAACCAACACAAAGTTGAGTTTTGCATCTTTGTTTTACCTCTAGAGGTGCCATGAGCATCTTAGGAGTGACCCTGGAAACAAAAATGTTATAATTAACAGAGAAAACAAAATTTAGATGATTTCTACCCATGAATTTTCCTGGGAAAAAAATAACTATTTTTGCATGCATGAAAATGAATTTATTTGTATATTTTTTTAATTGAATAACAACCAACACAAAGTTCAGTTTTGAAAGTTTGTTTTACCTCTCAAGGTGCCATGAACATCTTGGGAATGACCCTAGAATAAAAATTGTTAGAATTAGCAAAGAAAATAGATTATAGATGAAAATTCAATCAAGTTCCATATTGTAATTTAGATCATTGGATTATTCATTTTACTTGAATTTGTCGTTCATAATTGTGAATATTTGTCTTTGTATACAGATGACTTTAAGGATATAAGTTTATATACCTAAGTACATGGCGACCACCTTCATGGACGACTTGTGAGACGAGGCTCATGAGTCCCACACTCTCTCTATCGTAAACCAAATCAATGTTCCTTGAAAGTTGAGGAAGAATACGAGAAGTCATAAATTTGCACAAAAGTAGCACGAACGTGTTTTAGCACCCTTTATTGTAGAATGCAAATCTACTTCTTTACGTCTCTATATCCCGCAAAAGATTGCACAGATTCCTACCTCAGCTCCACCAACAATATTCAATCTACCAATCTCATGTAAAATATTCAATATAAGTAATAGTATAAATTAAAATTTACATTTTATATTAATATTAATATATAAAATTAAATAAAATCATATAATTATATTAATTATTTAACAAAATAAAAAACATCTACATCAAGAAGAGGACACTCCGCAACTAGGGTTTAGGCACTCACAGCCGCTGCGAACTGTTCCCACAAGATGATAGCCCCGCAGGGGCTCATGAACTATAGGGAGGGGGCGCCGAATGGTGTCTCCTACAGCCAAGTCACGACCAATGAAAATCTTGCAGCAGGAACGAAGAGGCCGACTTTTGAAACGCCTCCAGACATGCGTGCGCAGCTTCTGGTAGAAGGGACCTTCAAGGATCGGGAGATGGACATCGATCCGGCGAAGGAAAATGTCTCTGCAAATGCCTCAGCCCCTTGGACGCTAGGTAAGTGCATCCCACAGGCACCACAGGCCCCAAAATACGTCATAAGCTCACCCCGCATAGAGGAGAAGAAACAATACATGCGAGATAATGCCCTGGTAGGAAAGTTTTTAGGGCTTTGGCCCTCTGAGCGTGATCTGGTCAAATGGATACAGTACTGGTGGAAACCAAAAGGCCACTATGATCTACAACTGGGTTCGAAGGGATTCTTCACAATCATACTCCACAACCTAGAGGATAGAAACCGTATCTTCGATGGAGGGCCTTATTTCTACAACTCGGACGGACTCTTCTTGAGATTCTGGACGGAAAAGTTCAGCCCCGAAAAGGAATACTTCGCCCATGCACCGGTATGGATCAGACTGTACTCTCTTCCCCAGGAATTCTGGCTGGAAGAGGTCCTAGCAGGCATAGGCAATACCATTGGAATCTATGTTAAGTCCTTCGAAGCCACCAAGCAGAGGCGCTACACGTCATATGCACGAATCTGTGTATATCTGAACATAGCTAAGCCACTCCCGGGTTCAATCACGCTGGAATATCATGACGAGGACTGGTCTCAAACCATCGACTATGAACACATTCCCTTCCGTTGCAGGAAATTCCACGAACATGGGCATCTCTTCAGGGAATGCCCTCTCAATATAACTCATAAGGAAGGGAACCCAGAAAGCGGAAAAGACAAGGAAGGCTTCGTGCAACCAACAGGGAGAAGGTGACAGGGAGGAAGAAAGCCATCGGCCCAGGTAAGTAAAGATCCTTCCACCAGTAATAAGTTTTCAATTTTACAAGATCAACCAAAAAACCCTATAACCCCAGCAAACATGAATGTACCACCCCCGCACAATGTTCCCCAGTCTGTGGGCCAAGGTGTTGAACGACCCCCAAAGAGTAAGGAATCGGACCTTCCCCCCCTGGTCTCGGCTTGGGATCAACCAGAATTGCAGGAGATAGAAGATGGGGACAAGGAAATGGAGCTGGAGGAGCAGGACCTAGCTGGGGTGGATTTGGATCACCTTGAGCATGCCTATAGGCATCAAAAAATTTACACCATACCCAGGGATCAACTGAGGAAAGTGCACAAAGTATTCCTCAACTCTTCTGTAGGTTCCTCAACCCGAGCCAGCAAAGCCCTGGGAATCCAGGGCAGTCAGACAAAAAACCCAAGTAAAGCTCAAAAAGACGAAAAGAAACGGGGAAGGAAATCCACAAACAAGCTCATACAGGAAATAGGAAACTTCATGGTAAACTCAGGGCAGATCCACCTGATCTCGGATAGCTTCCCTCCTCTCCCCACCCCCCCCGTCATTATGAAGATCATATCTTGGAATATCAGAGGCCTTAACAGACGTAGCAAGAAAAAAATGCTACGAGAACTGATCCTAGTGGAAACACCAGACGTTGTATTGTTACAGGAAACAAAATGTACCTCAGAGGACTTTGATCGACTACTTCCCTATTGCTGGCGGCAAGGGGGAGCGGTCTCAATTGATGCCACAAGAACGGCTGGAGGATTGGCTATCCTCTGGAACACCAACGTTGTACTGATGGAAAACTTTCGCACTACCAGATGGTCTATCACAACAGATTATAGGCTCATTGGCTCAAACAAGCCTAGACATCTAACCAGCGTCTATGGCCCGGCCACTCAAAGGGACAAACAAGCTTTCCTCAGGAGCCTGAGTTATTTGTCCAACCTCACACAGTACAACAGATGGATTGTGGGAGGTGATTTTAACATCATCCGCAGCCTGAAGGAAAAAAAAGGAGGATCAAGACGACTGGATCGAGACTCCTGCGACTTCAACAGTCTAATAGAGGATCTTCGGCTAATTGATTTGGAGGCCAGCAATGACATTCACACTTGGTCCAACAGAAGAACGAGAATGCATCAAATAGATTGCAAACTAGACCACTTCCTCATATTGGAATCTCTCATGATGGATGGTACTGCAATGGAATCCACAATCTTGAATCTCCCTGGCTCGGATCACTGGCCCATACAACTATGGTTGGAGGTCCCAGCCACTCCTGGAAAGAAACCCTTCCGATTTGAACAGTTCTGGCTAGATCACCCAGATTTCCAAGCAAACATCCAAGATTGGTGGAGGAAGACAGAGATCCCCCAGGGATCCAAAATGTATAGGTTCCAGCAAAAGCTGAAGAATCTTAAGAAAACGCTTAAAATCTGGAATAAGCACACTTTCGGCAGCATCTTCGACTCCCAAAAACAGCTTTCAGAGCAAATGGATGAGATTCAACGTCAAATCAGAGAGCAAGGACTAACAGAGGAGATAAAAGCCCAGGAACTCAGAGTGAATCAACAGATTGAAGATAGGAAAAGACAGGAAGAGATATTGTGGAAACAGAAGTCGCATATTCAATGGCTCAAGGAAGGGGAATGCAACACCAAGTTCTTTCACCGAAATGCTATCTAGAGAAGGCAATCTAATAAGATCACGCATCTCATCTCGGATGAAGGGGAAACCCTTAACTCCCATGCTGAACTGGAAACAAACTTGATCGAGTATTTTCAAGACCTTCTCACTGATCCCATCCCAGACAGACATGAAGCAATCAATAAGGTTAAAAGGCATGTGCCCTCCCTTGTAACCCAGGAGCAAAACACAACTCTCCTCCGACCCTTCACCATCGAGGAAGTAGATCAAGTGCTCCAGGACACCTCTAAGTGCAAGGCTCCCGGCCCTGATGGCTTGACCAACGACTTCTTCCACTATTGTTGGCCGATGATCAGGACAGAGGTCTGGGAAATTCTGGAAGATTCTAGAGTCACAGGAAAGGTCCTCCAGGCTCTCAATGCCACTTTTCTCACCTTAGTTCCCAAAGAGGGGCAGGCGCATCGGCCCAAGAAATATAGGCTTATAGCTCTTTGCAACGTCATCTACAAACTCCTTACAAAAGTAATAGCCCGGAGACTCAAGCCGATCTTACCAACAATCATATCCCCAGAGCAATCGGGATATGTCGAGGGCAGGCAAATCCTGGATAGCATCATTTTGGCTCATGAAGTAATTCACTCCTTGCAGAAAACCAAGACCCCAGGTATGCTCCTCAAACTGGACCTATCTAAAGCCTTTGATAAGATAAGCTGGGAGTATATGCGAGCAATGCTTTTAGCTTTTGGTTTCAATAAAAAGTGGGTAACTTGGATTTTAAATTTAACCTCCTCAGCTTTCTTTTCTCTTCTCATCAATGGTGTACCCTCGAGACCCTTCTCCCCTTCAAGAGGGATTAGACAAAGGGATCCCCTGTCTCTCTTCCTCTTCATTATCATGGCCGAAGGACTCAGTCGCTCCATCCACGTTGCTTTAGAAAACAACCTTCTGACAGGTTTACCCCTGCACGACATCTCTCCCCCTATCTCGCATAACCAATTTGTGGATGACACTCTCTTAATGGACAGCCCTACTGTATGAGAAGCCAACTCTCTCCAGGAGGTTCTCCAAACCTTCTCTGATGCCTCAGGTCTGGAATGCAACAAGGATAAATCCCAAATCTTCTTTTTTAACACGCCTCCTCAGATCCAGCGCTGCATTTCGGATATCCTTGGTTTCAATAGAAGCTCCCTTCCATCCAAATATCTCGGCATTCCCCTGATTGACAACACCCTCCAGAATTCCTCCTGGGAACACCTTCTGTCTTCTTTCTCCAAACGTCTCTCCTCGTGGACCTTTAGAGCCTTAAACCTACCCAGCCATCTCATTCTGCTCAAAGTCGTTCTTCAATCTCTCCCGATCTATGCTTTCTCAGCGCTGGCCGCCCCAAAGTTCGTCCTCACTACCATCAAAAGCTTACAGAGAAACTTCATTTGGCAAGGCCTCAATAAAGAGAAGAAGATAACACTAGTCAGATGGGAAAAACTCTGTAGGCCCAAGGAACAAGGAGGACTGGGTTTGAGAGATCCCTCTATAATGAACAAGGTTCTCAGTGCCAAAATTTGGTGGCGCTGGTTAAAAAACCCCAAAGATCTTTGGGCTAAACTATGGAGGAAGAAATATGCCCCCAACATGGCAGAGAAGAACCTAATCCGATGGAATGGGGATAACCCGGGCTCCTTAATTTGGACAGCGGCTAAGCAGAATAGACATATGGTCACGCAACATGCTTTCTGGGAGATAGGGAATGGAGAAACGACTCTGTTCTGGCAAGATTCCTGGCAACAGTGGCCAGCCCTGACCGTGGAGGACTGGGCCCGTGACATATGCACCCAAGCTACTCAGATAGGCCTGAAAACAATAGCGGACTACTGGCAGAACAATCCCATGGAGGGCACCTGGCGCTATTGGTACTTGGATAGGGAGCGCATTAACCTTGATTTGCATGTCGATCTGACACCCCTGCAAGAAGAGCTGACTAAACAAAAAATTCCCATAATTGCTTGTGAATATATTCTTCGGTGGGGATACAGGCCACAGGGCTCCTTCATCACGCAGGAAGCCTATCAAATTAAGGCTCAGTCAGACCCCCCCCAAGTTTCGAAAGTTTGGGAAAAAATTTGGAATCTTAAGCATTGGCCAAAAATCACTCTTTTCCTTTGGCTGGTCTCACACTCAAGCATTCTCACCTGGGACAATCTCTGGAAGAGGGGTTTTGTGGGACCATCCATATGCACACTCTGTGGAGAGGCAGAGGAAACCTTGAACCATCTCCTCAACACGTGCCCTTACACAGCTCAAATCTGGGATCAAGCAACGCTCATCATGCGCACCTCAGACCGCCTCAGAGACAGCGTCATCGCAACCATTATGAAATGGAGAGATCAGGATTTCCATTCTCCCTACCTCAACTGAATCTATCAACTTCTACATGGCTTTATCCTTTTGCAAACATGGAAAGAAAGAAATAGAAGAATTTTCAGAAACACCTCTTTCCTGTGGCAACAATGCTGGCATCAGTGCCAATGCAACATCTTGGAAACTCTCCACCTTAGGAAATGGTCCGACGCAGACTCAAATTTCTCTCCCTCCGAGCTCCCCATCCTCTGGTACTGGACACCTCTTTCTTCTCGTCCGACTCCCCC
>ML782658.1:470200-487844 GCA_009831015.1 Picea engelmannii
TATATGATTATGATGGTGGTGGTGATGGTGGTTAATGTCCATTGAGACCAAAATTGGTCTATCGGACCTTAAGAAAAGAAATATATTACTTGGATTTCTTTAAAATGTTATTACGATGCTTGAAAAGCATTAAGAGAAGTGTTTGAAGATCACTAAAGTTTTGACAACTTAGAAGGTTAGGAAGGTCGATACTATGACAAATATTTGGAAATTGGGATCTAATTTGGGTATATGTAGGGCATTCTATGAGAAAGTGTTTTTCATCTTCGACCCTCTTGGTGTCACAAAAGTGACAAATTATTTCTTTCCATGGTGTTTTGGGGATTGTCCAACACCCGATTTCACTATGCAGTTCATGAGAATTAGTTCTTATTTTAGCAATATTCATTCTCTTCTTTATGCTAGTAAAAAAAGAGATACACTTTTGATCTTCAAGGTTAGGGTTAACCATCTCCCTATAATATCTTTATTTTATTTTATCCTCTAATTATTTATCGCACCATAGATTCTCCTTAAATCTTGCTTGTACAATATTTTTGATATCATTGATATTCCGTAGAATAACTTTTTCTTTTATTCCCCAATGATTTAGCCAAGACTTGGCATCATTATGCCATCCTCGCTTGAGTCGTTGGTACTTTTGTCTAGATTCTGAAGCAATTTTGGGGAGCCTCTTGTTATCCATGTTGTTAATATTGTTCTTGTAAATTAATTAATTAATCATAGATATGCTCTCAATGGGGGAAAGGCTCGCTTCAATGAGAAGGATATGATAGGGTGTGTTTCCCTTAATTTTGAGATTATAAGCTATATACTTTTTTTGGATTTGCTCTATATTTCTCTAGGATTCTCGAGAGATATTACATCCCCAAACTTCACATCCATACAAGACAACAAGAGTGACAAGAATCTCAAAGAGGAACTTTTTCTTATCCCATAGACAAAGGTCTGCTAATTTACAATTATTTTCAATCCCATGATAAACTTTCCACCCTCCATTTATCCTTTTCTTAATGCTATAGTTCCAATTGAGCTTGTAATGAATATCAATTCCAAGATACTTGTACAAAGACACTTCCTCCAAGATATTATTGTCATATAAACAATTATCGTAGGTGATCTTGTTGGATTTAATGATCATAACCTTTGTTTTGTCAGTGTTCACAATCATACATGTACTAGAGAAGAAGTCCTTGAGGATTCTAAGTTGTTTACTAAGGTCATAGGGATTCCTTGCCATAAGAACAATATCATCGGCATAGAGAAGAAGGATGATTACTACACTAGCAAGAGTTGTTCCAACACAACCTGCGACTTACAAACAATATTCTAACTTGTCAATGTAAATTCCAAAAAGGGTAGGGGATAGGGGATAGGGGAAAACCTTTCTTGACTCCTATATTGTGGCTAATTTCTTTTGACCAACCCACAGTGCTCCTAAACTTGGAAATAACATTCTCATACAACCTTATCGTAGTAGTTCTAATACCAGGGGGAACTTTTAGCTCTTCTAACCTATTCCAAAGGTTGGTCCTAGGCACAATGTCAAAATCTTTCCTAAAGTCAATGAAACAACAAAGGATATTGGTTTTATAGTTGGAATCTCTCATATAATTAGTATAATTTGTTTTTTTTTCAAGTCCTTTTTAATGAAGTAAGTGTCCTTATCCGATAATCTTAAAGGTGTGTTCTTCACTTTATTGATCAACACCTTCTAGCAAGTCATCTTTGCTTGCTTCTCCCCAAAGCATTAAACCACATAACTTCAAGGGAGGAAATATGACATTATCACCCAAATCAAAGGAGATTGTTCGGTGGTGCCTAGTGAGATATACGATCATCTTAATCACAATACATTTATGCTAACAATTAAAAACATTAATAGAAAAATTCTCAAATTACTTCGACATTCCCATTCACCTATTTAGGGAGTATGCTAGTTTTAGGTGATGTTATTTTTATTGAAAACAATATTCAACTCAACTTTCATTTGAAAAATTATCTACAAAAACAAATTGTTCGAAATTGTATCTTAGTTCATAAGTCCCAAATGACTAAAAGGTTAAGAGAACATGATATTAAAAGATAGATGTCAAACCCATTAATGTATTATTTCCTTAATTAACTTAAGATATCTTGTTGTTGTAACAAACCCAGTACCTATGCTGAGTCACGTCACTATGGAAAACGACTTAGCCTATTAAAAATGAATTTAAAAACACCCCATACATATAACATAAAACCAAGGGGAAACAAACCCATAAAATTTACAAAAAAACAACATATTGATTTACTCATGCACCTACAACATTTATAAACCATGAATGTAACCATAGAGCATACAATAAACACACATAACATTCAAATATTCATTTACATAGTGGAATAATAATATTAAAACACAACATAGAACTTATTTGTTATAAATGTAATCCAACTCCATGCATACAAAGGATGAACCTCCCAGCCATAGACATTATTGTTCCAAATATAAAAAACAGACCACCCCCAAGATGAGGCTATGAGTCCACAAGGAGATCTGGCCCCCTGACTATCCACTCCCCACACTTAGAAACCCAAACCTAGGCTCTCCTCCTACAACAGTTCCAATCCACTAGCTCTTTGATCCCCACAACCTGCACAACCCAAGGAATGTACTCCCTTCATTGCTCATAGTCCCTCAGGTTGTACCATTCATTTATCAGGGCTTCCAGTGCACTCGGTTGGCTAGGAATATCTTAGCTAGGGACTTCAGTAACTCTCAGTTGCTTCAGGAGTGCTCACAACATCCTACACACAATTCTTGAGTCATTTCCTCAATAGGAAATGAAATATAGGATTACAAGTTGTTTTACAGTTGCACGAGGCTCATTTCTAGCATAAAACACAATCAAACAATGGTTTCCTTAAAGTACAACATGGTTGGTGCTCTTCCCATCACTCAACTCTTCCTTTGCTTCCCAAAATATGCATGTCAAAATTGTCCCTTCTATGCATACGAATTTCTTTCTTTCCCTTGCTTGCTTCACTCTCACTCTTCCCAAAGATGATTGTACTTTATCCCCATTCTCTCCAATAACTAAGGGATGTGACTCCTCACACCCACCCTCTTACATGTGTTTAATGATTGGTTTTAGGAACACTCAACAAAAAAATAAAAGGTTTACACAATGATAATAATTTCAGGAATGTGGGTTAGATTAATAACCATAAATAAAATCCCCCTTGGACCTCTCTCTCTTGTGGAAATCATATCTCCCCGCCATTTTCACCCCTCTTGTATCACATCCAACGATGATTACTTTTAATTAATCATTTCAATGTTCATAATATACAATTTGCCCACCGACCATATTAATCAATATGGGCTCTTTTCCCCAACATTTTGTCTCACCAACCTAATTCACATTTATACAATTACATTATAATGGTGGGGATTAAAACTAAGGATGCTAAATTCCCCTCCCCCTTATTTTTGCACTGTCCTCAATGCATAACACCACCAGGTGTACATTCATTTTACAATTTCATCTCCCATGCCATTAATCAACATATATGATCTTCAACCTAATATCACACATGAAATCCAACCTAAAATATAAATACATAGGCACTTCGTCCCAAAAAGGCTCTCTTGCCGAAAACCATAGACACATAAACCACTGGTGTTCTCCTACAACACTCCCTATTTCCACCAGCTCTCTTCCACCAACCTACCTAACCCAATGAATGCACCTCCTTCATTACTCCTAGTCCATCGAGTTGTGCCATTATTTTATCAGGGATGACCCAAGGAATGTTCCCCCTTCATTGATTTCAGTCCATCGGGCTGCACCATTTGTTTATCAAGGTCTTTCGATCACAGGTGATCGAGAATATCACTATTGTGAACTCAAGGGAACTCGTTGTTAGGAATAAATACCAGGAATAACCAATAACAACCTTGTTTTTGTAGTGCAACTCACACAATATTTCACTCTCCATGCCTGACAACCTAGTTCTTCTGCAATCCCGACAACTTGCTTCTTCTACAAGCCTAACAACTTGCTTCTTCACGTTGTACGTCTCACCCTCTAGGCTCATGAATCCCTTTCACGGTTATACAGTTCCTCGAGTGATTCATCATTTTCCAAGGTTTTCTTGTGCAAATGAATGCCAACTTGCTGGTAGAATTCCACTAGCAATCCATAACTCGTGGAAATCATCCCATCTACATCATATGCATGTAGTCAATATGATACATCAACATAACATTTTCAATTATAATTTTCAAATATGTTTTATATAGGAAAACAAATTTTCTGAAGCATGAATTTTATGCTCATTATGTTTGGCTCGTGCAACAGTAGGAATCGATCTTATTTATGGTATTACATCCATTCCATATCCGAGACCATTCTCCCTACATTTTCTCAACTTTAATGCAGCCAAACAAATTGTTAGCAATTTTAAATTATAAATTTTTAAAAATGTTTTATACAGGAAAATAAAATTTCCCAAGCATGATATTTCTTCTCATTATGTTTGGCTCTCTATAGTTGTATGCGTCGTTATTCTTCATTTTCTTACATATATTCCATGTCCAAGACCATTCTTCTTGCAATTTTCTCAATTTCCATGCAGCCAAACGATTGTTAGCATGTCATAACAATTTGCAATTATAATTTTTCTCAAATATGTTTTACACAAGAAAATAAAATTTCCATGCACAAGTTTTCTACTCATTATGTTTGGCTCTTGCAATTGTAGAAATAAGCCTTCCTTATGGCTTGCGTCCTTTCCATATCCAAGACCATTATCCTTGCGGTTTTTTCAATTCTCACTTGGCCAACATATTGTTAGTACTCATGCACATTTTCAAGAATTTATGAAATGATATCGGAATTGTATTTTACCAACAATTCAATCATTTCCATCCATTATTCATCTTAAAACATAATGAAACTATTATTCGTGTACATGGATTATCAACACACCAATATTTTCATAATGCAATCAAACACTACCCATAAATAAAACCAATGTTCACATACCCATGGCCACATTTACACAATGCATGCTTGCATCAAATCTGGAATACCACATATCTATGTGATGTATTCAACCATGGTGAGTTGGAAGGTATAGCCAACATCTCAACACATTATTCAAACTCTTCCCCATTTACCTGTATGATCATTTGGATACCTTCCTCTTCCACCCATACGCAACACTAGGAATATAATTCTCTTAGTCTTCTCCCATGTCGACAAAGAGGTTGCAGTCCAAACATTAGTTATATAGGGAAAACCATTATGCACATGGATGGTGCTATAGACTTTCCATATCCAAACTCAACATGGCCTCACACATGGTCATCTCTAATGGAATTCATTGCTACAACAAGAGTAACATCTCTTAATTTAACTTGGTTATGATCTCATAAGAAATGTGACAAAATACACAATTAAATTCTACATAAATGCATTCAAGAATCAATAAAACTTGTATATTCAAGGCCCTCTGCCTTTGCATCAATTTCAACTATTGAAAATCTATCTAAGGGAATTATTACCTCAATCCCCTTCAACATTTATGCATTACAAACAACTCCAAATGCATACATGCATGGCTGATATTACATCAATTGATGCTACCTAACCAGTTGATATTGTTGTGGCAGCTTGCAAGCTACCCCTATTGACCTCTTCCTCAACCTCTTACAATCCTCATTTATTTTCACATGGATGGTTGTTCATGCAGCGACACCATCAACATATTCATTCATGGTATAAACAATTTTCTTGGATACACAATCCATCATTAGTATTATTCAAATATCACAACATTGTTAATTCACACACACACACACATATCAGTATACTTCTCTTAGTCTACAAGCATGCCATAAGCATGTTCAAACATGTCCATATGGACAAACACACATCAATATGAATTAAGCATTAAATATTATCATGCCCACTTCATGTGCATGCATTCTATGTTTATCATATGCATCATGCATCACTTATATCATGCACTCTGATGCATATTTATTTCATCTTATTTATTTATTTTGTTGTTGTTGTTGTAGATGATTGTCCTTGAATCCTTGTAGATCTTTGCAACCCTATGCAATATCATTTTTCTCATCTAAACACCACTGATAATATAGGCAACTTCCTTGCCTATACCTTATGCTCAATATTGCTACCATTAATAGTTGTTTTAGCATGTGTATCCTTCCACACATGCATGTTTTGAGAATGGAATCCATGATTCTTGGCATAAATATAAACATGTTTATGTATTCCATTATGCACACTAGTGCACATATTTTTCAATTTATATTGTCAAAAACGTGTAGCTCCTTGTGGACCTTATCTTCTTGTTGAGAACCCATGTCCAAGCCCAACTTGGTTGACTTGCATTTCCAACCAATCTTTCCACTAGTGCTACCATCTCATAGCTACTTCCTTTATGTAGAGAATCATGTTATGTAACCTTGCACTTCCCTTTGCAACTCTTTGATTCTTCAAACAATTTTACATGCTTGACCATATTATGAATAATCCTTGACATGACACTCTTTCTTCAAGTGTCTTTGCTCATCCTTAATACCAAGTCCACACTCTTTCACCTTCTATATAAGCCATCATTCTAGCTTTCATGTGTATCCACTGCTCATGCATTATCATAAATTGTGGATGGGATTTCTTACCTAGCATCCACATTTGATATGCACATTTTCCACCTATAAACATTTTATTTATTTATTTATTTTTACAAATAAAACTTCATTATAGCTCTTCCAAACTGCTTACTGCACCAAGAATTATGATCCTTGCAGCTTCCTAAAGAAACCAATGCACATTTTTGAAGAAATGTCATTGCCTTTTCCTCATACTTGTAGATTTCTTTTGCATATTCCACATATATATAGAAATCCTTCTAAACCTTCAATGTTCCATAAGTAACCCAAAACATCTAGGACATTTTCATACAACCACATTTGTTAGCTAAAAACTATAATTTACAATTCTGGAAACATATGCACAATTTTCCCCTTAAGGTTAACAATCATCTTCCTTCTAATTTCTCGTGACTTTAGATATAGTTCAATTCAAAAGTCTAGGTGGATATTTGGATTCTTCTATCCAAGAGATTTCCAATGACTAGTTTCTTTCCCAAATCTAATCTTTGAGCAGAAAGTTATAGTCGTTTGAATTTTGCTAATTTACCCCTTTTGTACACTTTTCATTCTAGTGCAATTAATCTCAGAAGTGAATAGGTTAGGAAATAGAGAAAATTTTGTATGAGACATAGATAATAATGATGACAAGGAATTCATCGCAACTCTCATATTGTCAATCAGATGTTTGGGTCAAAAACTAAAACAATCTAGAAATGACAACTTTGTCCTTTTTCACCCCTTTTTCCACACTTAGAATTTTTAGCGAAATTGGCTATCTCCCAAACTGTGCACTTTTGAAAAAAAAATATCTAAATCAAATTTGTTTGGATTGATGAGTATAAAAAATGTACAGTAAATAATTTTTTCCATTTTTCCATCTGGGGACCCTTTTTCTCGGACGAAGATCCCAGAAATCCCCAAAAAGTGGCCAAGAATAGTGGATTATGCCCTATTTTAGCATCCCCATTCCAAACCCCCTAGAATTTATTCAATTCCTTCATGGGTTATTTCCATGTATTCTTTCTGGACTCTCTCCAAGAATTTCATCTTAATCTGGATCTCTGCCAATGATCTTGACCCAAATTTTTAAAAACCATTATTTTGCAATTTATGACATATACAAGTAGAAATGGATAGTGGCCCTCTTTGGCACTTTTGCATATCTCCTCATTGTGGATAAAACCCAGATTTTTCATCTCAATCTGACTTAATAAGATCTAGTTATGTCCAAAATAAGAAAATAGCTCTAGGCTTCTTTTTTTGGAGACTATAGGAAGGCTTGCCTATGTGGAAATATGTTGACGTGGTGTTGGCATGGAACTAGCGTTATTCTCCTGGATTTTATTCTAAGTTCAGTCTAGTTGACATACTTTGGTTAACTAGCCACCGAGAGATACTCCCCACTCTCGTGCTTCTATTTAACTCTAGTTTGGTCCAGTGAACGAGCTTCGACCACTAGCCATTGGGGCATCCTGCGCAAAACTCCATTCTTCTTCCATTGACTCCAGGCCGGTCCACCGAGCCCCCATGCCATCACTAAACTTATATAATACTTCCATCCAATTCTCCAATCACTAAGACACTGACCCATTGGAACATTGAGCAATCGACCACCGCACTCTGCCTTGATCTCCCACACCTCTGACTCTCCTTCGACCATCAGTCCACCAGGACATTGGTCACCCCATGCACTTCTATCTGGATCTCCACCATACAATTCTTATTCGGTCCACCAGACCACCAACCACCAACCCACCCCACACAATATTCCATCCATCTCCCCTCCCTTTGACTCCAGTCTAGTCCACCGGGCCACCAACCATTAGGGAGGTCACCACCATGCTTCCTTTTTCTCCTAAGTGATTTCTAGTCCGATGAATGAAATCCTCCCGTGGAATATGAACCTCTGCACCATTCTTCCAATGACACATGGTGGTGAGACAACCTACCACATGGGGACATCTGACACATATGGAGGATTACTGGGCTCTAACTAGGCACTGAGGTGGAAACCAAAAATTACTCTATGAAAAATCTCTGTCGGGTTCTGTGGCTCTTTGTGCTTCATGCACAAGTGACAAATGGATCAGTTTTGAATATAAATCGTTCTCGTGAACTCTTCCATGTGCATGTGATATAAATAACACATATCGCAGATCAACGGTCAGGGATCCATGTTGAGGCTCGATCGACATTTGTTGAGAATTATCTTTTAGGAGACATAAATCCTGATTCTAATGCCCAAATCGCGAAAGAGTGAGATCGTTGGAAATCCAAGGACATGGATATTATCTTGGACATGGTTTCCATGGCTGGAATAGTAGTTTTGAACCATAAAAATATCCCCTCCAACGTTATCCCATGGAAATTAATTCACTCAAGAAATTCTAGTTAAATTTCCATTATGTAACATACCAAGATTAGTAAACCAAAAGTTCCTTTCATTCTGGAAACTCAGTCCCAATCCTTGGTTATGAGGAAAAACCAATGGATCTCTAAGCACGATAGTTGTAGCATTTTCGCATTTGGCTTTGTAAAAGTTTTATATACCTCTCATACTGAAGAGAGAAAATATAATTTTACTCTTGAGAACTTATGTCTTGTAGCAAACCCTTTGAAGGCATGATGTTGTAACCTATAGCTCTGATACCATAATGTAATGTACCCAACACCCATGCTAAGTCCCATCACTATGGAAAATGACTTAGCCTACTAAAAAAGAATTTTAAAATGCCCCATACATATAATAGAAAACCAAGGGGCGACACCCATAGAATGTACAACAAAACAACATGTTGATTTACTCATGCAACAACAACATTTATAAAGCATGAATGCAACTGGTAAGCACACAATAAACACACACAACATTCAGATATTCATTTACATAGTGGAATAATCATATTAAAACACAACAAAGAACTTATCTATTATAAATCTAATCCAACTAACTACATACAAAGGATGAACCTCCCAGTCATAGGCACTATTGTTCCAAATCTCAACAACATGCCATCCATGATTTGAGGCTATGTTTCCACAAGGAGATATGGCCCCTTGGTTTTCCACTCTACACACTCAACAACCCAAACCCAGGCTTTGTTGCTACAACAGTTCCAATCCACCAACTCTCTCTTCCCCACAACCTGCACAAACCAAGGAATGTACCTCATTTACTACTCACGACCCCTCAGGCTGTACCATTCATTTATCAAGGATTCTAGGGCACTCATTTGGCCAATAATATCTTAGCTAGGGACTTCAAGAACTCTCAACTATTTCAAGAATGCTCACAATATCCTACACAAGGGTCTTGAGCCATTTCCTTGACAGGAAACACACTACAGGATTACAACCTATTTTACAGGCACACAAGCCTCATTTATATCATAACACACAACCAAACAATGGTTGCCTTCAAGAAAAACATGGATGGTGCTCTCCCCAACACTCAACTCTTCCTTTGCTTCCCAAAATATGCATGTCAAAATTGTCCCTTCTCTGCATATGAATTTCCTTCTCTTTCCCTTGCTTGCTTGACTCTCACTCTTCCCAAAGATGATTGTACTTCAACCCCATGCTCCCCAATAACTAAGGGATGTGACTCCTCACACCCACCCTCCTACATGAGTTTAATGATTGGCTTTGGGAACACTCCACAACAAAATAAAATATTTACACAATGATAATAATTTCAGGAATGGGGGTTGGATTAATACCCATAAACAAAATCCCCCTTGGACCCCTCTCTCTTGTGGAACTCATATCCCCCATTTTTTTCATCCCTCTCGTATCGCAGCCAGTGATTATTACTTTTATTAATCATTTCAATGTTCATAATATAAATTCCCCCCCCCGAGCATATTAGACAATATGGGATCTTTCCCCCAAACATTCTGGCTCACCAGCTTAATTCACATTTATACAATTACATTATAAGTCCAGGGATTAAAATTGGGGATGTTACAATTGTTTACATAATGTACATGCTTTAAATAAGTTAGTGGTTGTTGGCCAGAAGTGATTAATAGAAATATGGCAATGGTTGTTGGCAAAGATTCCATGAGCATTTGTTACTAAAAGAGGGTATGAGAATTGAAAAGAAGGAAATTTCTTATTATTAAAAGAGGGTATGAGAGTTGACAAAAAGGAAATTTATTATGTTGAAATTTATTAGCTAATACAAGTAAATTTCTTAGGAGGACATTTATAACCTAATACAAAAGTGTCTTTTATGGTTGTAAGATACATGTTCAAATTTTGTTAGGAAATACCACTAATTCAAATAATTATTTGGTTGAGTTTGATGAAGACAGAGTTAGATGACATACACAGTTACAAAATGTGTCATTCAACTAGCGAAGTTTCTTTGGCATAAGAGGTACGTAATTAGTTTAGGTTATGAAAAATTTATTATGGATATGACTTAAAGTGAAAATTTAGTGAAATATGAGAGGTTTGAGAAATTAAATTTGGGGAAGAGAAACCTAGAGGTAAAACAATGGATAGATAAATGTCTTTGTATAGTTTGTGGTAGCATTTGGATGTTCTGGTAACAAGCCTTGAGAAAAATTACCTTACCCATGGGTTTCAACCTCATGAAACAAGTTAAGAGAAAAATCATCATGTAATGATCACTCTAAATGACGAGTGATGCATGACCATCCTTGGATTCTGGGCAATCCTACATCAAGTAAAAATATTTTAATTTTGATTTTCAAGTTTGTGTTTGTAGGATCAATGAAAGTGTCATTAGGAAATTGTATACTTATTGATCATCATTAGAGCTCACATGGTGACATCCTATTTGTTTTTGAATTTCAGAAAAATTGGGGATATGTTAGGGGTATCCTAGTTTGGCATGGATGGGAAATTTGCAACCACAACCCAATTCTAAAGGATTCAATCTTACCATTTTCTTTTGTCCTAGGGATATTTTGGAGTTTCCCCAAATCCATATGGGTGATTCCATCCAAATCTTTATGACACTGGAGGTTCCACCTTAGTAACTAGGGCTCATGGAGTTGTAACTAGGGCTCATGGAGTTGTCCTAAACCCGAACTAGGAAATAACCATGAGATCCTTGGGTGCACTTGCTAGGGTAATTACACCCAAGTCCCATTGGTGAATTTTATGTATGTGAATGGTCTAAGTTATTTCAATCAAGATGAATTTAATATTCTAAATTTTTTATAATTTGTAGGGGCTTATAATGCAACCTTGAGGATTGAGGAGAATTTGTTGAGAAAGCAACAAAATTTGGGGAGAGGGAAGGGAATTTGGAGAGTACAAATGAAAGAGAAGAAAGAGGAAGGTGAAGCAAGTTATAACATTGTGGAGCAACTTATTGGAAGAATATTTGATGTTTATAGAGGAAAAGGATTAGCAAGAGGAGGAGGTAGAGGAGGAAAATTTGAAGAACTTGTTTCAATTGCAGAGTTCTATCGATTGAAAAGATTGTCTTACGATCTTTAATTTTATCTCACGAGGATAAATCCCCCTGCATTTTTAAAGAGGTGGCATTCCTCTATTTTAAATAACATGTGAGAGTGGAAAATGCCTGAGAGAGGACTAGGCATTATTCTTGAAATAAATATTCACATTCAACGAATACTTGAGAATGACCAGGTATATTACAAAAAGTAAATATTTACACTATGTTACAAGATTTGTAAACCAAAAGAGTGTACATTATCATAGGATGACATTTCCATCACAATGTTCATTAAAGTAAGACACAATATTCATTAAATGAAAGGAAAGTTTGGACCACATATGGAAAATAACTTTAAATGATCATTCCATTAAATGCAATAAATATTTTAATAGACACACATTTGAAATCACATGATTAAAATTAAAGTATGATATATCAATAATGTTATGTCCTGAGTATTTCTCTAGGAACCTCAAAAAATAATAGAGTCTTTATAAAATAAACAATAATATATAGGGTTATAGTAAAAGTAAATTTCATTTTTCCTTCAAAGAGGACTAGGATGGGGCTCCCGTAGACCATAAAATGAAGAGAGACCCAAAAGACAAAAGAAAATAGTTATGGGTCAGCCTTAGGTTTCATAGGTTGTTGGGAACATAAAAGGAAAAATGGCAATTGAATGAAAAAGAAAAATGGTGACGATCTGTAAATGGGAGGCTTATAGCCTATCTATCTCACCAACAAGAAACTCTTTGTAAAACAATTATAACCTTATCTCTTTGGATAATGGGAAATACTCGACCAATTAAGCCACAAGTCGAGTTGGCCCAAATAAATATGGAGTTGGCTACTTGGAAGTCAAGTTGGAAAAAATATGAGTCAAGTCGAGTCAGAGACAGGGAAAGTCAACCAAGTCGAACTATATGAAATTCATGTCAACCAAAAGAGCTAGACCGACAAAAATAGACTCAAGTTGAAAGATGGGAGGATTGGGTCGACTAGGAAGGATAAGAAATTGAATGAGGAAATAAATTCGACCAAGAAAGAACCCAATTGGAGATGGGTCGAGCTGAGGTTAAAATAAATAATTAAAATGTGAATTTGGTGACCAACAATGAAGGAAAAGCCTTTGAAAATCGGATTTGACAATTAGCAACCGTGGGAAAAATTTGCAGGGAGAATTTGATAACCAACTACATGTAAAAAACGTTTTGAAGTCGACTTGAACATCCCCAGACAAATAAAAATGTATAGAGGTTGAAGCATTCACGGACCAAAAAAAATGTATGGGGAGAGAAATCGATAGCATTTGAGTTTTCAAAATGTTTATATGGTTCATGGGTAACTAGAAAACACCCATACATCCCTAGGTTTATGAGGATACTCCATGCAAGATTTATGGAAAAAAGGAAAAATGTGCCAACAAGTTGAGAATGTGCCTAACGAATCTAAAAACGAAATTATAAACCCCCAAGTAAATAGAAACGGTTCGGGAAGGATGGTCATTGACTCCCAACTCGAAAATCAATGCATGACTATGGTTAAAGAGATGTTATTCTGATTGATCAACCCACGTGGAACGTATTAATATAAAACAAGCTCAAACCAAACAACAATAAGTCTTGTTTCTAAACCATACATAGTCGACCATTAAATAACAATGCACACCATTTACCATTCATAAACAAATACAACCACAACAATCATCACACATAAACTCATAATTTACCCTAGAAACCCAAATGGGAAAACCAACATTCTTTTAGCTTTGACCAAGATCTTTATTATTCAACAATGGGAAAGTTATAGGCTCTATGGTACATCTTTATGCTTCTCAATGACATATGGGCAGACTCTCCACATCATTCATAGCCAAAGAACCCCTTTTTCATTGTGGGGAAACATATTATAGGAGACTGAGTTGACCGAGAGGATAGTTGCAAGGCCAGGAATCCCCAATGCTTCAACTTCTCTCCAGTCCACTTCTCTTTCTTTTCTCTGTTTGTTTGTTTATTCTCCCACGTGGAAAAGGTCTTGTGAACTTTTCATTATTACTTTTATATAATAATAGACTTCCCGACTTTACATACAAAAATGGACATGAATCGTGATGGAATGGGCCCCTTCATACCAATGAGTTGATTTCCTTCATCCAAAGCCTTAAACAATGCTTGTCTTGATCATCTTAGAGCCTGTGACAATAGCCATTTTTTCTTGTCAGATCCGATTCAGATCAGGTAAAGGAAAGAATAAGGTGACTACTAGACTTACTGCAATGGAAATTCTAAACTGTCATTTGCTTGTTGAGACATCTTTTTCATATTGCTACTATGTTAGAGGTGGCATAACTGTTGTAATTGCTTCTTGTTGATCTATATTGGTTATCTTAACTAAGGCCTTTGTTAACCATTATTCTATATACTCCCTCATTGAAGCAACAGTTAGTTCATGCTTGGTCTTAGTTTTGAATAACTCATTCTCCAGTTCTCTCAAATCAATGCTTAATTCATGTAGTGTGTCTTCAATATCATCATTCTTATTTATATACCGGAAAATCCACCTTTCAATTTCTTCTTCGGAGTATTCAACCGAGTCACTTAATTCATTAGCCAATGCAAGTTTTAATGCCTCCAATTGTTCTAATAGTTTCTCCTTTTACAAAAGTATTGTATCCATTAGTAAATGTGGGCCATATAACTCTTTGTTTAGATCAACAAGTTTCAAGAATATGTCACCCCTTTTAATATTCATAGTATCACACTCATACAACAACTCTCTTATGTATTTGATTATCTTTAGCCAGTAGGAATTAGCATGTTTCATGCAAACCTTGGAGGGGAAGTTTTTTTCTCTTCTATGTATCTCACTCAAGATTGAAACCTTCATTGCAAATGTTCCCACTGCCTCTTTATAAAATCCTTCAACATTTTCTAAGTCTTTTTGGAGATATTCCTTAAATTGAAAAACCCTTGTTGAGAAGCTAGTTGAGCTCTAAGCTAATTCCCAAATCTCAAGGGTTAGTTCTATCTTCTTGAAACTGTCTCCAAAATATTTCCTTACAACCATCAATAAACTAGATGAACCCTTTAATTTGGAACTGCTTCTCGGGGCGTCTTCAAGAGTAAGTGTTGGCTGAATTGTAGTGATAGGTTCAATAAATAATGGTTTTGGAATCAAAGTTTTCTTTGATTCCTTTATTCTTTCCTTCAAAAATAAATTTTATTTTTCTATGTCAAAAATAGATTCCTTCAATGCTTCCATGGTTGCATCATGAAATTGCATGATTTTCGAGGTTGGAACCCCATGAAAATTTATTTATGAATTCCATTTCTCAACAAATTTCTTATTTTTCATATTTCCTTTTTCTATTAACATTTTTTTAGAACTTTTGTGGTAGGATGCATGGTGTAGTGTAACAGAATCTTCTTCGAAAATTTATGGCTCTTGGGAAGCCAAAACCTCAACAATCTCCCTAGTTTCCATTAATCTTTTCTTCGACCAGCTGGGTTCTTTTATTACATAATCTACTTCCATGGATTTGGGACTTTCTTCAATTTCAAGTACATTTTATCCCTCTTTTTGAGTTTCTCTTTTCCATTTTACGGAAGTGTGTATAGTATGATATTTTTCCATTATTTTCTTAGTAGGGTCTTTGTCTCCACCATCATTTGAATTCCTGAAAAATATTTTTCTTTGTTCTAGACCATTACTTATAGGTTTAGTTTTTGTTGGAGCACTTTTATGGGATATATTGGGTGAATTGAGGTTCTTATTGGTTGCCTCTCTACCCCTATTCCTATAGAACTCATTAGTGCTTGCCAATTCTTCAATTTTGTTCAAGGTTTCTTCAATAGAGGCCTTGGGGATATTTTGGTTATCTCCCCCTCCTTCGAATTGCTTTGACTTACTAAAACATGATGAATATCATACTAGGGACATGTGTGTAGCAAATGAATCTTTAGGATCAAAACCCTTGATGGCTTGGGATTCTCTCAGACTGATTTGATCCAATTGAACAACAAATTCATCTAAATGAGAGATATGTTTGACAACTATCTCCCCAACCCTCCATGACAATGGACTAAATTGTTTCTTCTTTTTCTCATTGAAAAAGTGTGCACAATACTTATACTATCTGGACACCTCAATGAAGAAAATTCGATCAGACACATAGAGTGGTAACAACAAGGGTTTCCCCTGGAACCTAAACAGTCTCAAAAGACTAAATTCCTCCAAAGTTTCAAAAACTCCTTTCTTAGTGAGAAAGGATGTGGCCTCTAGTGACAACCTTGATGCAGTAGGACAATGAATCATTTTCTTGAAAACATGCATGAAACCATTTTGGACCACGTAAAAATTATATTGGGATTTATGTCTCCATAAAACCAAGTACCAAACATAAGCTGGTTCCTTTTTAAAATCAACATTTCTTTCTCTACGCAAGTCTTCAAATATGTGACAATAGGAAATAATAAAGACCAAATATGAAGTCATGTAAAAAAAATTGGTTTTTCTGAGGCCACCCAACTTAAACAAAATCTTGTTTGAGATGATTTGGGCCCAATAAATCATGGTGTCTTCATGAATAACATAGTGGAGAATGTACAAAATGTGTTTTGTCATAGAGTTCGTGGATTCTAGTCCAAGTGTTTTGGGGAAAAGTTAGGAAAACACTTTATATGGGTATTTCAGAGAACTTACCTCTACCTGAGTGTAATTGATGTCGATTCTGAGGCTGGTGAGATAACTTTTGAGAATCTCTACTCCTCCTCAGTGTTATTTGAGAAACTCATCGGCTTCATTATTCTTAAACAACATAGTGGGGTTTGGAAGCCACAACATTTTCCTGAATACTGAGGGGGGCAAAGAAATTGGCAACTTCCCCTGTATTTGAATAATTCCTTGTTCTATGTCAAATTTATCGATGATCCAGGTGGATATTGGTGGCCACCCACCTATTCCACTTGGACCCCCACTAGTGCTTCTTTTAGTTTTTTAGTTTTTGCACAGTTTACTATTTTTAGCAGTTTTCGGGTCCTGAACTTCTGGAGCCGTTTTGAGGCCCTAAACGACGTTTTTTGGGGTATGTTGCGGTTGCAAAATTTGTTACAAATTTTGTCAAAAATGTTGTAGTCCTCGGATAGATCTTTCCAATGGGCTATCATACGCCTAAAACGGAGATCGTATGCAAAAGTTACGACCCCGAGAAGTTGATGTACCAACTTACCCAAACGGGGCCCACATGACTTTTGGCGCTTCCTCTCCCAGGATTAGGTTTTTGGATTTCTAGGACTTTTGGCATTTCCGTTTATTGTAAAAAGGGCCTTCAGAGCCTCATTGTGATCATCTTCTCACGGATGCGAGTAGCGGCCACATCTCTTCTCAGAGATCAGCTACCAGCGCCCTAGCTAGTTTATTTCCATTCTGTCTATAAGCATATTTCAGTCATTTGTTATTAATGAAATGAAGTCTTATTTCCGCTGCATCTCTATGTTTATGTGTATTTCTGTATTTCATTGTGTTCCTACATAAAT
>ML782658.1:511773-531922 GCA_009831015.1 Picea engelmannii
AAAACTAAACAAAACTATGCTTGGACCTGGTTTCATTTTTACACAAGCTTGAACCAGAGGAAACTATGCTTGAGGTAGGTGGTTTCATTTTTACACAAGCTTGAACCATAGAAAACTATGCTTGGACTTCCCAACGCATAACCCATGGATGGTTGGTACTTAGCCCCCAACTTAACAAACTAGAGGCTTAATTTCAGCATGAAGTCCAGAGGCTAAGGAAAATGCCCCCCAAGCTTTTTTTCATCCAACTGCAAAGGAGAATGAAATGAAGCTTCAAATACTAGACGAAGGACTTGACTCAAATAGAGAGGGGGAAAACTATTTCATTTTTTAACAAGCTTGACATAGAAACAAGAACTATGCTCGTAACCTTTGTTTCATTTTTTAACAAGGTTGCCACAGAGACGAAAAAACTATCCTCAAGTGGTTTCATTTTTTAACGAGCTTGAAATTAGAAAACCATGCTCAAAGACCTCTGTTTCATTTTTTAGCAAGGTTGCCTCAGAGACGCAAAAACTATCCTCGGACTTCTCTTCTTGATCATGGATTCCAAGAGGACAATGCTTTGGAATGACACCATGTCAAAGGACAAAAATCAGTCATGGCTTCCAAGAGGTCTTCACTGGAAGGAAAAAGTACACTCTGGAAGGACACCATGTCGAGGGTCGCGACAGGAGTAAAGAGATCAGGCTCTAACAACCCTATCGAAGAGATCACCATGTCAACTCCTGGATCTAATTCATCAGAAGTTGAAGCCATGGGTGACAACGCCACATAATTGACCTGCGGCTGGGGTGATACCATTTGCATATAAGAACCATTTAGGGAGGCAATCCAGGCTAAGTCAATGAATGAAATTTGATAAACAGTCACAATTCTTCCATCGTGAGGGAAATATATCACACGAAAAAGAGTGGATACAATAGCTTTCATGGTATAGACATAATCTCGCCCAAGGAGTAAAGAAAAATCCAAGGGGTCTTGGACTACCATGACGTCAATAAATACAGTTTTCCCTCCCAAAGTTACAAGAAACTGAGGAAGGGTCCCTAAAGGTTGACTAGTTCTTCTGTTAAAAGCTAACAGATTTTGTGTAACCGACGCAAGTGGAGGACAACCCAAAGCTTGCCAAGCAAAAGAGGACAAAATACTAACGGACGAACCTTCACCTATCAGTGTCTGAGGAATGTCTCGGCCACAAACCTATATTATAATCTGGAAAGGAATGTGAGAGGGAAGACGAGGTCCAGTTAGCACACCCCAATCAAAATGGATGGCCTCATTACTTGGAGGGGGTTCCACGGGAGAAGGAGGAATACCCCCTGACACGACAGAGTCTGTATCAATGAGAAAAACATGGACAGTATCGGGTTTACTCTCTAGTGGGAGAGTAGGATTGACTGATGGAGAGATCAGATCGATCACTTGGGTTCCATTCTCCAAGGGGAGAATGGGGTCGACAGGTGGAAATGGATCGACCGCTTAGGTTTCACTCTCTAACGGGAGAGTGGGGTTGACCAAGGATGGTATCGGATCAACCACTTTATCAACTGGTTCAACTAAGGACGTGACCAGATTGATGACATGATCAACTAGATTGACTGGTGAAGGGACCGGAGTGATCATTCCATCAACTATTGGAGGGTTGAGAGAAAGCTTACGGTAAGCGGCTGGAATTTGAGGCTGTGAAATAGTCATGTCTTCCAGTAATTTCGAGGATTTGTCCATATGAGGGAAAAGATGAGTTATATGAGTCCCTTTGCATAACATACACGGGAACTTGACTCTACTTTTCTTCTTCCCAACAGTATCATGACTAGTTGACTGGAGGTCATCAGTATGTTGTTTAGAGGCTGATGACATGGGTTGGTCAGGGTGTGGAGACCATACTTCTATAACCTTGGATAGACCAGGGAAATCCTTAAGAAGATGGCTACCCTTACAAAGCCTGCAAGGGTACTTTGGCTTACGGGTTGTTTGGGTGATCTTGACATCATCAACACTCCCAACACGAGTAACAGTAACTGGTTGTTTTGCAACATGTTTGACAGTGGTTGGAGGTTTGGATCCTTGCTTAATTTTCTTCTTCTTATTCTTCCTTTTCTTCTTCTTCTTATTCACCGAGTTACTAGGTTCATAAATTTCACTCGACGAAGAAGATGAAATGGAAGGTGACCTTGCAAGCGAAGAAGGCGAAGAAGACCTTACTGGTGAAGAAGGTGAAGGATCAACATGAGGTTGATGCTCTTGGGGGAAGTGCTTGTGACTGAAGCACTAACTACATTCGGGATTACCTGAGTGGAAAACAACCATACCGGTAATCCAATAGTGAGACCTGGAAGGCTCAAAGTAGCGATGTGAGGAGGACCAATGTTTCCATAAGAAGGAAAAACAAAAGGTTCCCATGAAGCAGGGATTCCTTCATTGGTCATTCCAGGAACTGACACCATTAAATAAATCCAATCTAGAGTCCTCTAAGGAAAACAAACAACACACACTAAAAATCTAGTAAGCAAGCAAGCAAACAAAACATTCTCACAATGAACGCACTAGTTGGTGATGAAATCCAACGTCACGGGAACAAAGTAAGAAGGGGTTGAGATAGAGCGGGTGGAAAATTTACGTTGACAACCTGCTTAATGGGCTTACACCCTGGTGCAAGCTCCCACACATAATCGTGGGTATACCCTCCAAGGAGCCCGAGTGAGTTTGGCCAACGTCGATTCCAGGTACCGTGAAGACTTGCCACTCCATAGTCACCTTGTGTAAAGACCCTAAAGAGATAGGCCACTAAGGTTACCAATCACTACAATGATGCCTAGGGAAACAATCGACAGTCCGATCCACACGCAAGGGCAGGGTATCTAGCCCAAAATCAACTTGAGAGGCTTCCACTCATCATTGTGGGTATACCTTCAAGTGACCCTCGTAATACGTGCAATCTCTACACCAAGACCAACAAAGCAGGGCGAGTAACTCTGCCAGTCTCAATGCAACCTCATGATTGACCCTTGTGTTAGAAGGGCTTCCCAAGAAAAAATGTAATAAGTGGATTTAACCGCTCCCTAACTTAAGATTCTATGTTTGTTTGCAACTTTGGAAAGTTATCTTTCACACCTATTCCAAAGCCCTACAACTAATCTAATGTAGGTTTGCTACCAAAAAAGACAAAAATGTCTAATCAATTTTTATAAGTGCTTTATTTTATGGTTGTTGTTACTCAAGAGGAAAATGGTGTGAACAATATGGTGTTTTGACCAACTCGAAAATTATGCAAAGATATGAAGATGCAATCTTTTCATTTCGATGAAAGCTATGCTACGAGAAGGAGAAAACATTTAACATTTCCATATGCACATGTCCCAAAGTCTATTAAACTCATCAATATCAATACTCTCAAGAAATGAGAAAAAGGTACTGAACACCAATGCACGATTCATGGCCCCCCCCCCGGCCATGAGGGGGAATTTTTTTCATAATTTAAGATCAAAAAATGCCAAGAATCATGCAATTTCGCTACTTCAAATGCAAGGATGCCCCCAATATAATATAAAGCAAGAAATTAAATATTTTTGTTTCAAAAATTTCACTAAAAACAATAATGAACTTTCTTAAAAAAAAGAAACCCAAACTAAAAGTTTTCTTTTAAAGCGAACTATTCAGAAGAAATCTGATCTTTCCCTAAACAATTCTAAAGAAAACACATGCTTTGTAATTGAAAGACACTCAAAGCAAGAGATTAATCTTTCAAAACCAAACAAAGCAAAGATGGCTAAAAACAACTCAAAGAATGTCAAGAAGACTGTAAATAGATCAATATAGGCTCTAAAAGCTCAATCCAGCTGATCAAAGAAAAACTGGGTCATCAAAAGATGACAAGACCCAATCCAAAAAGTTTACAAACAAGTTCACAGCCTAGCAGTATATTACAGTATGAGAATTAGGTATTCTCGCAGGTTAGACATTGGTAGGGTGCGAGAAGTTCGCACTGAACCTAACAGTAGGGTGCGAACATAAATTATTCTCACAGTCCACAGACAGGTACAATGCGAGAATGTCTGTAATCAAAGAAAATTTTGAAAAAGGACAGGGAATCTAAGTGAACTTCTAGATCTAGAGAGTCTGGATGGATCTCCCACAGACTCAAAGACCAGAAAATAAGCAATCGAAGCAAGGGAAACTAGAATAACTAGGAAACAATCCGTTCCCCAGTGGAGTCGCCAATTTTGTTATTGGACTAATCGGTAGGTGCAGACACTAAAATATCTCCCTAGATCCACCTGGATCTAGAACAAAACACACCAGAACATGACGCTTTCCTTAAGTTTTAGATATTGAATTTACTAACTAAAGAGGGATAGGTGACATACCATTTAAATGTCGCTTCCTCTTGCCATCGCCATCCTAGCTCTGTTCCAATGCTCATACAATGATGATCCTGTAAAAGAACGCAACCAACCAAAGTTATAGCAATAACATAAACTCAATATAAACCTATGTACGTGATCAAGGAATCATACAATAAAACACAACAAGCTCTATAGGAAAGAATCATATTATTGTATCATATTAAATGTAAAAGAGATATTACAACCATGGCCTTGATGTCGTAAGGTCCCTTCTAACTGTCCTTCATTCCCCACACACTTTCACTCCAAGAATTCTGAGAGCATAGATCTGATAATATTCACAATCTATCTTGACAAAGGCAAATCTCAAAACCACTCCAACCAAGCTAATAATTCCAAGCCAACCAAAGCTAACAAAGCTCAAGAACCCCTTCTCCATGAGAGCTCCTCTCCTTTTATAAGTTGAAGAGGATTAGGTGAGGATATTAGGATGATCCCACTAAATCATGAAAGTGAGTAAGATCCAAACCATTCGGATGCCACCTCACCATAGAAGCTTCTCCTTCTAGAAGATTAGAGAAAACGCTTGTTTTTCCCACGTGTAGGCATTCTCGCACCCTGCTTATAAAGCAACCTGCGAACATCTCGCACCCTAGCTATGGTGCAACCTGCGAGAATCAAGCATTCTCGCACCCTGCCTATATAGCAACCTGCGAACTTCCTTTTTTACAGGGTTTTTACAAGGGAAAATGCAACTTCTTTTCTCAGGAAAAGTTCTTCTCCCTTCTCTCTTTAGGAACTCAGACCACTGACCCCTCTGAAGGAAACAGATAGGTTTACATCATTAACGGTCATAGGGATGACGAAAATAATGTGTAACAGGCCTTGATGTATCCCCCATCAACAACACGAAACATACATAGAGATGAAATTGGTAGATCAAATGAACATGGACTGACACGGGTATTGAGACAAGATATTTGTGATGGCTGACTCTCAAGGCAGATACTTCCCTTGAACACTGAGGCACAACAGCAGAAACATGACATGGACCAAAACTTGATGATGCAGTGGATGCTGTGACTTACGTCAGGTGACCCAAAGGAGTGAAAGAAACTCAAAGGATTGACTCAGTGCAGAGGTTCAGCAAATTATAATGTGTGCAAAAGACAAAGTGTCGTGTTCAAGGGCGACTCTAAGAATTACCTGGTAATGTTCTCAAGAGACTGCTTGGCTTGCTTCTTTCAAATTTTCCCCCATACAGATAGACGAGTACCTCTTTTTAATTTAGCGATCTCAAGGAGGGTAACACATGCTCAATATAACTCACCTTCGGTAAGTTCCTCTTCCTTTGTTTAACGAACTGGAAGAAGTAAGGGTTCGGTCCCATATGGGCCTGTCGATGTTTGTTTTAGTGAGTCTAAAGACAGAAAACTTGAAGGTTTTTCATGATTATAGAGTTTGGAAAAACACTTAAAAGAGAACTCTCTCAGTTCCTTTTTCGTACAGTTAGTCTCACGAGGCCGAAAAAGAGATAAACTACCACTCGAAAGACGCCCTTTCGAACCTTTTAACGAGTGTGAAAGGAAGAAAGATCACTCGACGATCTTTTCATATTTAGAGAGTCTGAAAAGAGATTAAAGGTGACTCCAGGGGGTTCCTTTTTCGTGTGTCCATGCGGGTCCGAAAAAGAGATAAAAGTCTACCTGGTGCGTTCTTATATTCTCGAGCTTGAGAACGAACTAAGACTATGCTCGTGGATGTGACAAGGTAAACAATCAATCAAAACTGCTTTGAAACCTGTAGTGTCAAAACTGCAATGCATAGGTTTAGTGAGGCCATTATATTGTCAAAGAGACCCACAAATAACTATACCTTATAAAAATGGAAATTTATAAATAGTAATACAAGAAAAATCTTCATTTACCATTTCATTTTGCATAAGGATTTATAGCAGTGGAGATTCTCATTTTGGAGGTGGATCTTGTTTTGCTTGATACCGGAGCTATGGTTGACCGTTTCTCTCACCATTTGGACTAGGTAGATCTTCATTTCCTCCTCTTTCAATTACATGGTTCAAAATTCGTTTTCACAACAATATTTAAATAAGAAAACGAAGCCCTAGGTCGTCCCAAAAAAGATCAAATCAGCCTCTATTGAAAACGATGGGAAAAAGACATTCGTTTACAAAAGTGCTTTTAGAGGGTGGTAGCATAGATGCCAACGCCTTGATACTTGAGTAGATAGGTCGTTTTTGTTAAAGAATCCATAAGAAACTCAAAAATATGCCCACGCAACCATTATGAAAATGATCTTAATTTAAAACATTTTATTGTTGCGTAGTGATCATTGAGTAATAAAAAGGAGGGTGTGGTCCTTTTTGAACAGTATGGGCAATAGATTTCAAGTTTTTAAATTTCTTAAGAAATTGCCGAAAAATTGAATAATGAAATTCTTTGTTTTTGTTTTTTTTTTGTAGGTGATTTCGACAACGACCATGATTGAGTGGAAGGAACGGGAGCATGAGCTCGATGATTTGGCTGCTTTGTGGAGTCCTCGTACGCAGGCTGCGTTGAGATCTTGTGGCCTTATGAAATTCTTCAAGCTACAAAAGATGAAGAAAGAGATCCTTCTGCTTGAGCACATAATCATCTTGTGGGATGTTGCAGAGCAGGGGTTTCGGATCGGAACACAACTTCTCACCATCGAGTTGGAAGATGTGTATTTCTTGATTGGCCTCTTGAAAAGAGGGGCTCCTATAGATTTTTTCGGACAGAGGGCGCTTCCTAAGAAAGTGGGTGTGTACCTGTCACGTCATTGTGTCCCAGGAGCAAGACTGGTGGGGGGTAGAATCCCTATCAAGGATATCAGAGATTTACCCCTTCAGTCTATTTTGTTTTCCATCATGAGTGTGACAGGAAGAACTAGCGCACATCTGGCATCGAGATCACAGGTAGCTTATGGTGTACAGTGTTTGGAGCCAACATTGTTTAACTGGAGCGCAGGGTTTCTTCGGAACGTGAAGGACCAGGTTTCGAGATGTAGGATGGGGTAGAAGCAGTTCGGATATGGTTCTTTCTTGGTCTCATTCTTCTTAGATCACATCCCCCAGATGCAGCCTTAGATTGCATTGGCGGTACGACCAGTGGGAGAACCACAGATGGAACGGTGGACTAGTCTGTCTCCGAGACTAGTGGCAGAGTCAGAGTTCCGTTTCACCGGTGACTTCTTCGCTTGGTTGAGACACCAATATCTTTGGATAGAAGACTTCCCATATGCCGAGGTGGACTTTCGTGGGAGAATGGATTTGATTCTACCAGCAGGGGAAGATTGGGATGCGTCAGGTGAGAGACTAAGCAACACCTTGTCTAGTTTTTTTTGTTTTAAGTTTTTTTAACGTATGTATATTTTTTTGAGTACGTAGAAGATTTTTTAATGGATGTATTGTTTTCAACATGCAGACAAGGGAGAAGTGCGCCCGACTGAGATACCAGTACTAGGACATCACGGAGGTGCTCAGGTTGCAGTAGATCCGGGGGCACCAGTGATAGGTCTCCGGGAGGTTGAAAGAAACCTTCAAGGCCTTACAATGGGCATTCCTCCTCTACGGAGGAGAGGAGTGCCTTTACATCTACAAAGACACACTATGGGGGTGCCTAAGAATGTTAATTCTCTAATGAGACGAGTAGCGTGCCCAGTGATATGTTACTCTCAGCATAGTGCAGTGCAGAGAGATTAGAATCTCTCTGGGGATTGTATATTTTGTATGACTTGTCAGACGATGTTGTATGGGTGTAAAGACCCAAAAATTTTCTCTTCCAAATACTTTTTTGATGTAATCAAAACATTTTCAGTCACGCTATGTATATATATACAGTTCCAAGTTTTTACAGTGCCAAAAGATTTGTAAATGATGATGTCTTTAATGTGATGTGTTTTAATTTACATGTGATGTACAATTTGTTTTCCTTCATGAAACCTTATCTATGGGCGAGATACCGATCCATGATGTAATTAGCTAACGAATCCGAAAATTTGTTGAGTTCTCTTGGAATATGTTTGTATTCGATGTAATCAAATATTCGTTCAAGACGGCAAACTTGTAGGTGGAGATGTAGCAGGATAGGATTACGAATAGCGTAGATATGATTGAGTTGATAGACCATGAGTTGGGAGTCTAGGTTAACAATGATACGAGAGATACCTAGGGAGGAGGCTTGGGTCAAAAGTCCGATGACAACATGATATTCTACCATGTTATTAGTCACTAGTCCTAAGCAAATACCTCATGAACTCACCACCTCATCAAATTGGTAAATGACCCATGCTGCCGAAGCAATGTTCCGGGTGTGTTGACTAGCGCCATCCGCAAACCCGACAAAGATAGGAAAGGAAGACGTCATCTGTGCATGAAAACACAAGGCACAATTATGAGTGGCAAAGGCAAAGAATCGAGCATGCGAAAGAAACAGACACACCAAACTAAAATACAATAATGTACAACGTACACATGCTAGGTGATCTAGGCATAGTACTTTTTAAGGTAAAGCTCGTTACGGGGCTCTCCTAGGGAAATTCCATCATAATCGACTAACTCGTAGGTGCCTCTGTGCAGAACACGTTTCACAATGTAAGGGCCATGCCATAGAGGTTCTAACTTACCTGTCCCTAGTTTGTCATGAGTCTGGTCATAGACAAGGACTAAGTCTCCTTCTGTAAAAGTCTGAGGATGGACGGATTTGTCGTATTGATTTTTTATCTGTTTCTGATGTGCCTCATTAACAAGAGCGGCATCACGACGTGTTTCGTCCAGTTTGGTCAGATATAAGAAATGTTCTTCTTCGGCAGAAGTATGGGGTAGGAGTTCTACTTTAAGTTTCAGAGATGGAATCTCACACTTGATTGGTAAAACGGTTTCGATGCCATACACTAACTGGAAAGGAGTGAACCCAGTTGCGGTTTTCACATAACTACGGTAAGCCCAGAGAGCGGAGAAAAGTTGTAGATGCCAGGATGTCTTATTTGCCCCTACCATGCGTTGAATCATGGTTTTGAGGACCTTGTTGATGGCTCCAACTTGTCCATTGGCCTTAGGATAGTATGGGGATGATTTTTCATGGCGAAAACCCAGTTTGGCATGCAATTCACTCATCATATGGTTCTTAAAGTGTGAACTGTGATCAGTGACAATAGCGTGTGGTACACCAAAATGAGTTATGGTGTGGTTAAAAAAAAAAAGAGATGTGGTACGACCATCGTTCAGAAATGTAGGCATAGACTCAGCCCATTTGGTAAAGTAGTCGATGGCGACGATTATATAACCGTGCCCCCCGGCTGAGGTAGGCTTACATTGCATAAAATTGATACCCCACTTGGTGAAGGGGCCAATGGCGATAACGGGGTGCAACATAGTAGGGCGGGTGCGTGCCTTGTTGTTAAAAACTTGGCAGGGTGGGCATTTTTTGACTACCTCAATACAATCTTTGAAAATCGAGGGCCAAAAATAGTCGGCACGTAGAATCTTCTGGGTTGTAGCCATCCCAGAAAGGTGACCGCCACAGGCTCCAAGGTGAAAGTCATTCAGAACGCGTTCAACCTCTGCATGAATCAAACATTGTCGAAGGATAGTGTCAATACCACGACGATACAAGGTGTCATTGACGATAAGATAACGACGAGAATGGTGGCGAATATGTCGACGCTCTTCTCAGGAAGTGGTAGGCTGAAAGTGTTGGGTTTGGATATAAAGGAGGATGTCTCCATACCAAGGATCAGAGGTGCTGATGAGGAAAAGAGTTTTGTCAGGGAGAGAATCTCTAGGTTCGATATCTTCATCAACATGGGGGAGATCGCAGATAAGCTTTGCAAACACCAGGGACTTTTTGGCTTTGGACTTCACAAATTCAAGATCGAATTCCTGAAGGATGACAATCCATTTAGAGTATTTTCCCCCTAGCATTTGACGTGTCAAGACATGGTACATGGGGTTTGAGTCCGCAATCACAGTGGTGGTGCGTAGTAGGATGTAATGGCGAAATCTCTGGACAACAATGATGGCTGCTAGAGCCAGTTTTTCTACATGTGAATATCGGAGTTCGGGTCCAGATAGACTCTTGCTCAGGTAATAGATCACATGTTCCTCACCATTGGGGTCCTCCTGAACTAATACCATTGCAATAGTGGAAGTGGAGGCGACTAAGTAAAGGATGTAGTCCTTTGTATACTCTGGAGGGTGCAACAAAGGTGCATGAGTCAAGGCATGCTTGAGAGCATCAAATGATTGTTGAGCGATGTCATCCCAGATGAAAGGGGTGTTTTTCTGCAATAATCGCATGAATCCTTTAGTTATCTCAGCGTAGTTACAAATGAAACGATGAAGCAAGTTTGCTTTTCCTTGCAAACTCTGGAGTTGGGTCAAACTAGTAGGTGGGGGTAAGGCCAGAATAGCCTTAATCTTTAAGGGATCCACCCGAATCTCGTCTTTAGAGACAACGAAACTGAGGAGTCGACCGGATTCGACAGCAAAAATACACTTATGTGGGTTCAAGAATATACGGTAAAACCGACATCGAAGAAAAATAGCCCGTAAGTGATCAACGTGATCTGATCGATTGGATGAGTGGGCAGGTAAGCCGTCGAGGTAAGGTTCTGCAATGTGCTTGATATCGTGGAAAGCATACGACATGGCCCGCTAGAAAGTAGCACCAGCATTTTTGAGACCAAAAGGTAGCTTCCGATAGGCGAAAGTTCCCCATGGGCAGATAAAGGCTGTCTTATGTTGATCAGTAGGTAAAATTTCAATCTGGTTATACCCAGAGAAACCATCCATGAAAGAGAAGATTACGCTCCCAACGCAATTATCAATGATCTGGTCGATGAAGGGCGTAGGGTAGTTGTCCTTTGGACAAGCCTTATTGAGATCCCGATAATCAACACAGACACGAATGGTCCCCTATTTTTTGGCAATCAGAACAAGGTTGGAGACCCATTCTGTCAAAGGGACAGTATAGATAAAGCCAGATTTTAAAAGTTTCTCAACTTCTTCCTTTATGGCTACGATTTTCTTGGGATGAACCAGGCGGAGTTTCTGTCGAACAGGTTTCGCACCTGGGTAATTCTTGATTTCATGCACGACGATCGAGGGGGCGATTCCTGACATTTCTTCATAGCTCCAAGCGAAGACATCGTGTAATTTTTTAAACAGAGCGGTGTAAGATACCACTTCTTCGGGTGTGAAATTAGCACCAAGGTTAATGTTTTCCACAACGCCTTCTTTGATCGAAATATCAATAACGATCGTAGTAGAGATATTACCCATATTCCCCTCAGAAAGAGGGTCTTGTGTGAGGATGGGAGATTGTGGAGAATTGGTAACATCAGGGGGGAAGAAAGAGTGTATGTCATTGTGAATTTCTTTCAGAGACGAAAGAAAATAGGATCGGTGATGGTTATCATCCCAAGGTACGTCATCGATACTAAGCATTTCTATTATAGATTCGTCAAAAGGAAAAATGTGGGAAATGTAATCGATTGCAGATGATAGGGAATCCAACCATGACGACATTGAGTAGGCATTAGGTGCCAATATATGGGGGTTGTCCGGGGAGGGAGAGGTAGATTGAATAGCCATGTATGCGGCCTCGGTTGGGCTAAGTGGCATGGTGTCACCGAGCACATCGAATTCCATAGGACTAGGTACAATCCAAGGGTCAAATGATTCCAAAGATTGATAAGCCATAGTCGAAATCATATTGACGGTGGAAATATAATGTGTGGTGGGTGGAAGTGGTGTAGGGAAGGTACCCATAAGGCTAGAATCTTTCAACAAGCCAACACCAATGCTTTCATACGTAACTTTGTGGTCTCCCAAAAAAGGAATGTTGTTGGTAACAGGGGCACGAGCGTCAGATGTACAGAAATCTAGTTGGTCGATGGTGACAATTTTGCCTTGATGGGGGAATTGTACACATCGAAACACCGACGAGGCAACGATAGTCATAGCGTAGAACCAACTTCTTCTGAGTAGTAGGTTGTAATCGAGGGGGGCATCGACCACCTTGACATCAATAGTAACAGTTTTTCCGCCCAACTGAACGACTAAGGATTGCAAAAGTCCGTGAGGATGAAAACCTCGCCCATCGAAAGCGTGTAACATCGTAGGGGATTTTTTAAGGGCGGGTGATTTCAAGCCTTTCCAACAAGCTAAAGACATGACACAAGTAGAAGCTCCCTCATCCAAGATAGTTCGATGGATTTGTTGATTGTGAACAACAACATCGATTTGAAAAGCTAGTTGGTGGGAGAGTCAAGGTTGATGATCATCCAGATTAAATGTGAGGTTATTAGATGACTCGGGATTGAAAGCGCCGATGGTAGCCAAGAGCGTTCTACGTTGACTAGGACAGTGTTGTAGAACTTCCAAAGCATACATAACACACGGTGCTTGAGCCAAATCTTCAACGATGTTGTAGTTTTGGGCAGCCCGTGAACTAGGATTAAAGGTAGATTTCCAGATAGTGCTCTTAGGAGGGCGTAAGATGGAGTCAAATGAAGGTTTCTCGATCTGGAGCGGTTCGGATGGAGGGCTAGCATACGGAGGACTAACGGAAGATGGTGATGGGTCCGATAAGGAACCGTTAGTAGTCTTCGGCTTATCAGGTTTAATCAGTGTGTCACATGTCGTAGTGCGAGTGGTCAGATTAATCCCGTTAAACATGTAAATGTGGGCACTTGTCGAGGCCTCATCATGGGATTGGTTGGAACTCCCCCCTGGAGTGGGGGTTTGAGCAACCAAAGATTGTTGTTGTGGAAAAGGCTGGGTAAGCACAGCGGGTTGTGAATATCCCTTAAAGATCTTGGCCACTTCATCGCGTTGTGGACAGTCTCGGGTGTAGTGATCATCACCACAAATGAGACATGGGAATTTCGGTTTCCGTTGTGGTTGTTTTTCGGCAGCAGGGGTTTGAGGTTGATTTTTTGGTTGTTCATTGTTGTTGTTTTTCTTCGGTTTATTTTTTGCTTTCTTCTTGCCTCCAGATTGTTGTGAAGGGGTCGATTGGACCGTATTCATCTCAGAGACTTGAGTTTGAGGGGAGGTAGAAGAGGGTGCGGTCGAACTGGGAGCAGACGTCGAAGTGGGCCGCTGGGTTGTTCCAGTCGACTGGGAAGTAGATTGGGTTTTGACAGAGCCAATGACTCCATCCGCGTGTGAGGTAGACGATGGTTTGGATGGATCATTAGTGGTACTGGTAGCATTTGGTATCAATTCGTACAGAGTACCAGATTGTGAATAAACCAAATCTAATTACTGAGCCCGAGCAATAGCTTCTTCCTCGGTGACTACACCACCCATAGCAACATCACGAGCAATATGGGGTAACAGTGATTTAGTGAACCATTCCGCTAATAATTGGTCAGGAAGGAGCACTTTGATTAACCTTCGTCGTCATCTCCATTCATGAATATGATCAGAGATATGTACGGAGGTCGTCTGACGAAGGGAGGTCAATAGTTCGGTACCCGTCTCATATTGAATGGGTAGTTGGAAGTGTGTGAGGAAGGACATGGCAAGGGAGTTGAAATCGTGAAAAGAAGCACGTGGTAGTTCAATATACCACTTTGCTGCAGAACCCGTAAGCGTTCGTTGGAAAAGACGCAAACGTATAGAATCGTCCATGAGGGAGTTCGATGAACACCACAAATGGAAAGTCATTACATGGTCGTTTGGGTCTTCTCCGGAATTTCCGTCGAATTTTGGAATATCAGAAGGAAGTTTAGCTGGAATAGCTGGCCAAACCGGAGAATGAAAAATAGGATCATTCGTTAACCGATACAATTCTGGGAGGTCTAGAGTTGCTAGGAAAGGTAGTTGTCGATTAACCTGTGGGTAATACTGGTGTGGCATAGGAACACCAGTAAGACCATACACTGGGTTAGGCGGATAATTGTAACTAGTGGGTCCTCTTGTATAAGGTTGGTGTTGACCAGGGTACACAGGATTTGAGGGGGTTCGAGAAACATGTGCGAGCGGAGGATAATCGGATGGATTTTGAGGATTATAAGCCAGATTTGGTGTTTGTCCATAAGGAGAATATAGATGGGTCCCTTGAGGGGGAAGAGGTTGTTGTGGAGCCTGAGGATTGTGTCCCCCCGAGAACTGTGGGTTTCCTAGAAAAGGGATATTCCACGGATTGGGCGTGGTAGACACATTTTGTCCATATGGTTGATGGTAGGTTTCGGATTGAGGTTTTCCCCTAGAATGAGGGTTCCCTCCAAATGGAATTTGTCCTCCGGTGGGAGGATGCCCCCCAACTTGTGGTGGAATTCCCAGAATTTGGGAACTAGACGTAAACGACTGACTGGTGTTGCTTAACGGGTTAAGGCCACCAAGACCGGTCCCTTCGGGTTGTTGTATAGGTATAGAACTTCCATGCATAACTTGGGTAGTAGTGACAATGGAAGAATTCAGTGCTCTGTACCCAAAAGGGAGTGATGATGAAGGTCTAGGTGTTAGTGGTGTGCCAATTGCAGCTTGGCTAACCACCACATTACCGGCGGGAATAGTCGGAATGTGAGGGACCATTGTAGAGTGAGCCGTCTGGAGAGAAAAAGTGGACTATGGGCCAACGGACGATGTGTTCGGATCAACGAATGGTGTAGCTGAAAAAATGGTAGTACCGGTAAAACGGTTTAAGGGTATGGTGTAGGTAACAGGCACGTCGGCACCTATTCCTGTTCCATAAAGATCTCGCACCATGCGTGGTGGACTTCGAACAATGTCTGCGGTCCAAAAGGGGTCGTCGACTAGAGGGTTTGAATGAGACCCAGTCGGAATGTCAGAAGGATTGATGACGACGAATTCACCGGCTGAATTCAATTGGAGAACATGTCTCTCATATCCCTCAGGAATGCGGAAAGCCTCCGGAGACTCTGAAACAATTCTAAAGTTCTCTAAAGGGGTGGGAACTTCTTCTTGGGAGGTTATAGTGTCGTGAACCTCACTCTGTTGAGGAGATTCCTCCATAGAATGAGGGGGTAAAGGGGTATTCTCTTCCATATTATTTTCTAGAGGAATTCCCTGTAGCCTCCGCGAATGGCGTGGAGGGTCAATGTTGGCGAAAAAAATCTATGGCCAACTACCAAAAAGAAGTAGCATACACTAATAGAATCTAGGAATCACAACCAAGCAAACAAAACCTTCTCTCGATGACCGTGCTAGTTGGTGATGAAATCCAACGTCACGTGATGAAGTCAAGAAGGGGCGGGGATATGGTGGAACAGTTACAATGGCGACCTACTTAACGGACTTTCACCTTGGTGCAAGCTTCCACGCAGTAATTGTGGATTTAACCTCCAAGGAGCCCGAGTGAGTTTGACCAATGTCTGTTCCAGGTACAGTGAGACTTCCCTTCACTGTCACCTTGTGTAAGACCCTAAAGATTATGGCCACTAAGGTTACCAATTCACGGTCAGCCCCTGGGCGGGTACAGTCGACAGTCCAGTCCAAACGTACGGGCAAGGTATCTAGCCCGAAATCAACTTGAAAGGCTTCCACTCAACATTGTGGGTATACCTTTAAGCGATATCCATAATACGATCTGACTACTACAATCAGTCAAACCATGGAGGGATAATCTTCGTAGCTTTCCCAAGTGCGACCTCATGCGTAACCCCTGTGTGAGAGGGGGATCCCAGGCAGACTTATATGACAATTGGATTTGACTCTCCCTAGCTCAGGATGCTAATGTTTGTTTTGAAAACTTTGGAGAGTTATGCTCACAGCCTAATCCAAAGTACTAATCCTAGTCTACTGTTGGTGGAGGATCCTAGAAGAAAAAATGTTCTAGACAGTTTTTAATTAGCGTTCATTTTATAGCTGTTCTTTACTGAAAAGGGGTGCATGGAAGTGAAACGGATGAAATGATGACTCAATCCCCAAAAAATGCATCAAAGATGATAAGAAGTCATTTCTTTTCGATGAATGTCCATTTAAGGGAGAGAGAGAGAGAGTTATTTTCACTAACAAGCACTAATAAGGAATGTCCTCAAACAAATTTTTTCAATCAAATCCAATGTGGTGCTAAGACTTTTTGGAAATGTCTTCTAATATGCAAATCAATCATGAAGATGCCTCTTTATTGTTTGTGTGTGAATAATGATTAATTCAAAATGACACTTCTCCTGCCAATTAACCTTTTGAATCAAGGAAACTCAGATAAGCATAAGCAGGTTTCGTACAAACAATACACCCTCTTGCTGTGATTGAAAACAAGAAGCAAAAAAGAAAACAAAGAAAACCAATAATTTCACACAAAAGAGAGATGTTGAAGAACAATGATCTCAACAAAAACCAAATGAAGAGATTTGCAGACTTCTGATGTCCTTCACCAGAGTTTCTTGCTCAGTCAAAAAGGAGAGAAAACAAAAAGTGCATTGATTTCAAACTCCCAACAGCAAAAAAACTCAAAAAATAAATGAAGAAGGCCACAAAATCTAAACAGCAGGGTATTTGTTCCTTAGAAGGAAGGATGTCAAAGTTCAATGGGAAGAAGAATTGACTCACAGAGAGGCTCAACAAGTGAAACAGAGAGATTGGACCCTGAAAAAGAAATTCTAGAAAGGTTTTATGCCAAAAGAGGCCTAGCGCTCTGGTGTAAAGGGAACCAAGTGTTATATCACTCTGTCTAACACATCCAGGGAGCGTTGGCGCTCTGTTAACACAACCACAGGGGCGCCAAGCTTAAAAAGCTCATGAAAATGTCCAAAAATCCAAAATTTCAGTCGAATTTTGGCAATCAAGCTGAGTGTGATGGGGTAAGGAGTCAATCAGCACATGAAACCAAGAAAAAAAGGGGTGAACAAGGTATGAAAACAATCAAAGGGTAAGACAAGGTCTATTAAGAAAAATCAAAACCAAAATTTTCGATTCGAACTCCCCAGTGGAGTCGCCAGTTTCTGTTGAAGGAAAATCTCCCTGCGGATAGGTAGATCTCCTCTTGAGAGCTAGAATCTTAACTCTTAAGACAGAAGACGCTTATCATGGACACTGACTTCCTTTTAGATCTATATAAACTGATGTATGAGGAGGAAGGAGAAAAGAAGTACCTTTTACCGATGTTTGTCCCTGCACGCTCTGAGTTGAGCTCCAATCTTTCGCTCCTCGATAAGCCCTGTAGACAAACAATAGTACAACCACTTCCTACTCTACTGACATTAGCTTGAAAATAGACCTATCTATTAGATACAAGTTCATGTGAGATCAAACACAAACTAGAAAGAAACAGGCCAAGCATGTCATATTAATGAGAACAATGACGGAAGTAACTTACAACCGTAGATGCAAGTGAAACAGCTTCGTCAAATCCCCTTTGTCTAACCCTTGCTCAAAATATCCACGATCCATATGACAACAACTTCATTGATTACTCTCCTCCAGTTCACTGTGTGTTTCCTATGAGATCATAGGTTTCATGCTTCTAATTCTTCCCCCTTTCCATCATGATAGAGCTTGTTTATATAGGTTTAGAGAGGCCTAACCTCTTGAGGTATCTTTAGGGTAAGTTGAGGATTTTCCTCCTTGAGTCAGGGATCTTCCCTAAGATCATGGCTGAACCAAGAATTCGAATTCAACTGCCTTCCAAGATTGAAAGATCTTCTCCTTATTCTCCTCAACAGACCAACTCTTGCCCAAAATAGGCAGCGCTCCCTCAAAAGGGCCATCAGAGTGCTATAGCGCTCCCTAGTAGGCTTTAGGGGGGCGCCAGCGCTCTTAAAATCAATAACGCTCCTCTTGCAAGGCTGTTTAGTGCTATAACGCTCCCTAGCAGTTTAGAGGGGAGCACCAGTGCTCCTAAGAGAGATATAGGGGAGTGTTCTCTTCTAAAAACCTAGATTCAGTGATTCTTTCAGGTGGCAAGAGGCACTTAACTTCAGTTAACCATTCCTCTTCCTTCAAATCAAGTGTTTGAGGAATTTTAAGTGTCTTCTTAATGTCGTTATCAGTATGACATAGGCATCATGGCAGTATGCTTTGCTTGACACTTGAGACACTTGTGACATTTATCAAAGCGAGTAATGTTGATGTGTAACAATTATCCGATTTGAATTTTTTATCAGCATCAGTGGGTGTTGTTTCCTTTCCCGAGGTAATCTGATACAAGCCTTTACTTCTTAATAAATTCTCCATATGAGATTTCCATTGGAAGTAGTTGGTGTTGGTAAGAAAGATATTACTTGTAGAAACCATATTAAATATGCATATAATATGGATAAAAAATCCGAAACCGATGATCTGGATGGATAGATCTCGAAAAATTAGGCAGTTTAAAAAAATGGCACTGAAAACGAACTTTGGATGTGAGAGTTATGCCCTTTTAAAAAAAGGCATAAACGATAACCAAAGGACCACGTTGTGGTGTAAGTTGCTTTATGAAGTGACCCACTTTTATAACGAGAAGTGGGGATCACTTTTACAATGAAGTTACTTTATAAAAGAAAAACTGCATGCAAAATAAATAAATCTAAAATAAAATATTAAAGCTACTTATAGTGATTCACTTTTATACTTGAAGTGAAATACACTTTACAATTTTAACATGAACTTTTAAAAAAAAAGTAACAAAAGAGAGACTTGAACTCAATACCTCTTACTTAAGAAGACAACTTTTAACCAAATGGTCTAGCAAAACATATTGTATTGTCTAGCAAGAGGATTGTTGTTGTTGTTGTTGTTGCTGCAAAACATATTGTATTGTTTAGCAAGACGATTGAGGGTCTTGTTGTTTTTGTTGAAGACGACCTTGGAGAGCGTGCTAAAAAAAACTATTTTCACAAAAAAAAAAATTGCTTCTCGATGACAACAAGGGTTAGATCTCGGTTAGCTTACCCGGAAGATGCACCTTTTCCTATCTGTTTCTGATTTGCGGAGATCACACAGGGCACGGGGCAAAGAGAATACACAGATTTAAAAGAGTAGCAACCTGGAAATAAATAATATAAAACTAAAATAATACTCTACAAAAAAATTTAAAATGCGTATTCAGGCTTTATACCTCCAGATCTGACTGAAATGGTCGTATCTTGGGCAAACATAAACCTTTTCGAGTGAAACGAAAATTGTTCCTAACTGAAACAAGTGCTTCAGACACAATGGAACAATCCTCTCAGCCCATAAATGTCTGGAAATGAAAAAAAATGGAGATGAGGCAACTCGGTTTCACGATCTCGATCTATAACACGAGCGAATATTCAAACAGGCTCTGATACCATGTTCAACAACACAAGTATTCCAACAGGGAACAAAAACCTTCAATAACCACTCACACAACCATATCAAAGATCAACACACCGATTTTTGACGTGGTAAAACCCCTACGGGGAAACATCCATGGCCCCAATCAACATAGCCACTTGGAGCAGTTTATTAATGCAAAAGAAAAAGATTACAAAGAGATTTTACAAGAGAGTTTCTCACAATCAATCATCGGCAAATGACCCTCCATGCTCTTTAAATAGAGATCATGGACCAATTAAGTGTTAAGCCACAAATCAATGGTCGTTAAGATTGAGGAGAATATGAACCGTCAGATCACTCTATGTCAGGAACATATCGTGACCGTCAGATTTCCTAACTACAAATGCATACTAAAGAAACACACTAAGAAACACACTTTTACCTAACAAGACATTAGACCAAGTAGATCTTAACTAACTCCTAAGTGTCTAAATATCCTAACAAAGGAGTGGTTGAGAGAAAATTCGTGAACAAATACTATTAAAAAGTGGTATGATAGTTAACAAAA
>ML782659.1:0-17038 GCA_009831015.1 Picea engelmannii
AGAGGTCTTATTGCTGGCTTTGCTATTCCCAATGTTTTATATGTTAGCATATCCAAAGTTTTTGACCATATAAGGTCTTTCTGAATTTTTACTTTTTTCTTGAAATGTTTGGATATCTAAAGTTTTGAAGATAGACAACCAGTTTTTTATTAGTTGACTTCATATTAGTTTGTCCTTTGAATAATTTTTTTTTTTACATAGCCTCTATTGTTCGAACTATTGATACTAATTTTTTTTATTGTTATAAAATAATATAATAAATTTTTTTGTATACGTAACAGGCAGGGATGATTTTAAGGATGGAAATTTATTTTAAAATGTAGAAACCTTGGTGAATCTTACTAATCCTTCATATGCCAACTATAAAATGTTTGGCGGTATTTTTGTAAAAATATTCAAATTACTAAGGATTTTGTATAGTTTGTATAATTTTTGGCAATTTTTAAGGTAAAACAATTTTATCCTATAAAATTTGGGCGAATCATTTTTAGAACAACGAATCATTTTTTGGGAAAAAACATGGAAACTCAGCCCATAAGCGAAATTTAGCCCCTAAAATCATCCCTGGTAACAGACCTGCTGTTAGAAAAACATGACCGCAGAGCAATAAAATAAAACAAATGCAGAAACAAAACACAAAAGACACACAATACAAGAGAGACACAGATTTACGTGGTTCACCCAGTGTGGGCTACGTCCACCAGAGAAATTGCCAGGTCCTAGCTTTATTATTATCCAACAAATGAAGGGATACAACCTACAACAAAACCCGCTGTAACTTCCTCTTCTTTCTCTCACAGTCTCCTCTCTTAGAATAAAATATTCACCATCATCCATAGCCGCAATACATTTTCCTCATAAAAGAGGGTTGCCTTCTAGGGAAAAAAACCCTAACATAATCTCTACCGTTAGATCTACGACCTTATAATGAACGGTCCAGATTTACAATGAAATTACAATATACTTTTACAAGGCAATTTTTTCTTTGGGGGCTTCGCCCTCGAACCCTCGCTGGGGCCCCGCTTGCCCCCAGACCCCCCAGCCGGGGGGATAGCCCCCCTGGACCCCGCAGAGGGGGTACCCCCCTCTACACTCCCCCATGTGGAAGAGTGTACATACTTATGGGGTGTAAATACTTCATGGGGTATAAACATGACTGAAAGCAAGGACCTCTGAATCAGGAAGATAATCAGGCTCCACAACCAACACCTGCCACACTGCATTCTTTCTTAAATGTTTACAGAGAAGTCCTAGAAGACTTAAATGTTTACCTAACAGGCCTCACAACCTTAAATGTTTACATAACATGCCTGTTACAATACATTTTCCTTCGGTTTTTTTTATATGCAATGTTCTCTGCAGTGAATATGGGAAATATTGTTCTTCAACGACATTGTTGGTTCATTGGTTCATGCTTTCTCCTTGCTTGTTCACTGATTTCTTGTTTGCCTGTTGTTGTTCTTGTTTTCCTATTGGTCTTGTTGCATTTTGCATGCTTGGGATTCTGCAACCGCGATTGGAACTGGCCTTCTGTCATTCCCCATTGACGGGTGGGTTTCAATGCCATGTTTAGCTTCCTTTCCTATTTGCAGTTTGCAAGTGAGAAATTTGACTATTGGTGATGAATGAGTTGAAATCCTCTTGCAGAACATCTTTGTATGTGAAGAGAAAATACGATTTCCTTTTCCTATATGTCACTATGGCTGTGATGGAGGTAGGTTCTATGTCGAACATTGGCGATCAGGAACGAGATGAAGACAACATTACAATTCTGCTTCTCTGGTTGTAGTAATCACATACAAAGATGGATTGCAAGAGGATTTTGATCACTCCCAGTATTGAAAAATACCAACCGTGAAAAATGAAACTTTCTTAATTGCTTGCACAGTGACAAGCCTTTGGACGGTCCTCACAGCCTTGAATGTTTACCTGACAGGTCTCACAACCTGAAATATTTGGTTAACAGATGTGTTACAATACATTTTCCTCCAAATTTTTTGATACAATCTTGTGTGCAGTGAATTTGTCCAATATTGTTCTTCACCAACATTCCTGGTCTATTGGTTGGTGCTTTCTCCTTGGTTCGCTGGATGTTTCTTATTGTTGTTTGATTCAACTTTATAGGGTTGAGTTCCTGCAACTACAGTTAGGCCTTTTGGTGCTTCTTCACCAAGTTGTTACTTTTTGCTTGCTCTTGTTTGCTTCAACTTTGAAAGGTTGGGGTCCTGCATTTGTAGTTGGACATGTTGTTATAGTTTGTGGGCCAGGGGTTGCGCTTCTATCCTTCTCCATTCACCGGTGGGTCTCGTTTTTTGTGGATGCATTCTTTCAATGCTTGATAGTCTTGTTGCAATACATTTTCGTCCTTTATTTTTTCTTCTGCAATGTTGTCTGCAGTGAATATGGGTGATATTGTTCTTTGGTGGTGTTCCTGGTTCACTGGTTTCTGCTTGCTTGTTGCATGTTGACTGGTTTCTTCTTTGCCTATTGTTGTTGCTATTGTTGTTGTCGTTCCGCATTGACGAGTGGGTTTCATTGCTAAATTTATGTTCCTGTTCGTTCTTTGTTGTTTGTTATTTCCAGTTTGCAAGTGAAAATTTTAAATGTTGGAGATGCCTGAGTCAAAATCCTCTTCCAAAACATGTTCGTATGAGAAGTGAAAATTCAATTTCCTTTTTTATATGTCAGTGGGTGTTATGGAGGTGTTCCAATTGCGGATGAAGAATTCCAACCGTGCAAAACTACAACTTCCTTAAATGTTTTCACAGTGGGAGGCCTTTGCATGGTCCTTACAGTCTTGCATGTTTACCTGCCAGGCTTCACAGCATGAAATGTTTGCTTAACATGCGTGTTACAATATATCCCTCCAATTTTTTTATACAATCTTGTCTACAGTAAATTTGGACAATATTTTTCTTCACCGACATTCCTGGTTGAATAGTTGATGCTTGCTCGTTGGTTCGCTGGATGCTACTTATTGTTGTTTGATTCAACTTTACAAAGTTGAGGCCCTGCAGTTGCAATTAAGCCTCTTCATACTTGTTTCTTCACAAACACATCTCCACTTGGAAAACACAAATTGGAACATGGTTTTATAATTGGGTCACCAAAAAATACTATTAAGATAAAATAATATGCAAAATTTTGCAATGGATATAAACAAAATCTCTTTTGACTTGAAATAGAGTTTGTTGAGCTCCAACTATATTTCATCGCTGAGAATGTTTTCCCATAGTTAATGTCTTTCTATGGATTCATAGTTATGAGACTAAGTGTTGTTGTGTGAGAGATAAAGTTATTGTCTCCCTTTCTTTTTCCTCTTCTAAACTTTCCCATTTTTCCCTTTTGTTCTTCCCCTCTATTATGTATTTCTAGTTCTATACTTTGTCACGTTTTTGTGGTCGCGGGTTCCCGAGGTGGCGAACTAAAAAATCGTCATCTCCATCTATATATTCACATCATGAGTCTGAACGACCATTGTTCGTGTTCATACTTAGCCAATTTATTCTAAACTTGCATATTTTTCCCTTTTGTTCTTCCCCTCTATTATTCATTTCTAGTTGTATACTTTGTCACGTTTCTGTGCTCATAGGTTCTCAGGGTGGAAAATGGAAAAATCGTCATCTCCATGTATATCTTCACATCACGAGTCTAAACCATAGCTATTCATTTTCATACTTAGCCAATTTTATGAACACAGGTTCGCGGATAGGTGCTATCGAACTATGGTGCCCCGTGTTCGGGGTATACATCTTGCACCCAAAACTTCGGTGCTCTACAATTCGACCCCAGACTCCTTGAAATCGCAAGCCTAAATCTACCTACGATGACTTCATATATCTGACCTGCCTTTCCATACTTAGTCGAGTCTTCAAGTTTCGCGGGTTCACGCACTCCCGAGTTCAGAAACGTTTAAAAGAATTTTTCTCTCCCCTCCATCCCCGCCACCTTCCGCCCTTCCTAATGCACATTAATTATTCTTTTACTAGTGAAAACCCACTAAACATGTTCAAAACAATTGGCTTTAATAAGTGGAAAGATCGAGGATATCTCCTGTTAAAACGCATTAACAAGCGAATATTTGTAGGCATGTTTTAACAGACAAAAAATTATTTTCATTGATGGCAAGATTAGAGTATGCATCGATGGAAAAATAGGGACAAAGTAAGCTCAGGAGGAATTAGCACAGATTCGAACGCAGTGCGAAGGTGTTCTTGTTCATTTGATGGAAAACAAGCAGGAAAGGAAGACCAACAGTGCAACGATGATCGAATGGCGAGACTGAAGTGTTGGTCAAACTCCATTTCGGAGTTTTGACTACCGGGAGTTGGAGATGTCAAGAAATCCCACTACAGGAGTCCCGAAGTCGCAAAATGAGAAATCATAATATAACCTGAACTGTTGGATCAAGGACAAATCTGGACCGTAGATCCAAGAAGAAGACGTGGCGAAAGATCGTGCTTTCGCTGACTGAAAAGTCAAAGGAATGAAATTCTCCAACCTTTCAACTCGCGAAGTTGCGAAATGTGAAACCCCAAAATCCCAAAACAGGCACCCCAACAAAGACTCCATTTTGGAGTTTCGGTTACCGGAAGATGGAGAAGTCAAGAGTCAAGACTCTCCAACACAGGAGTCTCGAAGTCGCGAAATGCGAAACCCCAAAATCGGGAAATAGGTGCATCGCTCAAAGTTTCAGCTACCAGAGTTTTGGTTACCGGGAGATGGAGAAGTCAATAGTTGAGACTCTCTAATACATAAGTCCCGAAGTCACAAAATGAGAAACCCCGTAAATCGTGAAATAGGCACATCAATCAAAGTTTCGGATACCAGGAGATAGAGATGTCACATAATCTTGTCATCAGGAGTCCTGAAGTGCCGAAATGCGAAATCCCGAAAACCCGAAAAAGGCACATCACTCGGAGTGTTGGATACTGGGATTTCGGTTACCGGGAGATGGAGATGACAAGGACCCTTCATCAACAGGAGTCTCGAAATCGCGAAATGCTAAATGGCGAAATGATCTAAGCCGTTGGATTGAGGAAATCGTGGACCGTTGATCCGACTCCATATTGGAGTATCAGATACCGGGAGGTTGAGAAGTCAAGAGTTAAGACACTGCATCACAGGAGTTCCAAAATCGCGAAACCCGAAGTCGCGAAATGATAAAGACTCTAGACTGGAGTTTCAGATACAGGGAGTAGGAGGAGTCAAGAGTGAATACTCTTCATCATAGGAGTCTCGAAATCGTGAAACCCGAAGTCGCAAAATGTTAGTGAAGACAAGCTCCTTTTCGTAGTTTTGGGGGTCGGGAAATGGAGAGTACTAAAATACTCCACCACGGTGATCCTGAAATGCCGAAGAACGGAATGCCAAAATGAACACAAGATTTAGAGAAGCTAATTGAATGGTGCAGATGAAACTGAAGAATATCGAAGGGCTACTATAGCACTTCTCAGTGTAACTGCTAGAAACCACTGATGGTTTATGCCAGAGGACTCAAAGAGACTTCTGTGTGATTTCCAGAGGAACTGAAGGGTCACAAGGCATCTTCCAGTAGGAGAAAAGACTATTCGTGGAGGCTATTGACAGCTAGAAGAGCATTGAAGCCGTTAATTGCGACAATGAGGTTGAGGTCGTCTGGAACATAAGATGAAGAATCTCAACTGCTTGTGATGTGAAGGAATTTGATCATGACACCCAGTGATGATGGACAGACGGGCTTAGAAAAACAGAGAAGCTGAAGAGTTGCCATGATGAAGAGGTACAACACTCAACATGCAGAGGACACAGAACCATTGCAGATAGAGGATGCACAAGATGCACATGGAGTATAAGAATGTGGAGAAAAATAAGAGAGATGTGTTGTTTTGGAGAGGAGTGATGCATCTGTGAGGAAGGAGGTGGAGTGCAGTAGCTGAAAGGGACAGAAAACAAAAGGTGGATGAAATGGGAATGACCTACAGAGCACAAAAGGCAGCAGAACAAAAAAAAATGCAATGGATGCGTGCAGGAAGACAGTGAGGACGACAGAGCAACAAAATCTTGCAGAACAATGATGAGACTGGTAAGATGTTGTTGAACACTAAGTCACTGTAATAAGTTTAAGCAATTCATATTCATAAAACAAGGTGGTAGGGAGGTGCTAGGGAGGACTGGTGTCCTCAGAGGTTCAGGTGGGTGCTTAAACACGGGGAGTTGTAGCTTCCTTCTAGTTCGTGCTAAAGAAACCAGGGAGTTGGTGCTTCCTTCTAGTTGGTGCTAGAGAAACCAAGGAGTTGGTGCTTCCTTCTAGTGGGTGCTAGAGAAAACAGAGAGTTGGTGCTCTCAACATGTTGCAGCTTGAAAAACAGAGATTGTAGCCTCACAATGAGTTGGAGCTCATATGTATGATAATGTAAAGAATGTAAAGATTACTTATCATATAAAGAAGAAGAGGTTTTTACCCTATATGGGTTTCCTCAGGAAATATTTGTCTCTGTGTATCTCATATGTGTGAATGATGTTGAATGTACTATTAATTACTTCCCTGCATTATTGTGACTATCATTGAGTGCTCTGTAAAGAGTTTAAAATAATAATAATTGTTTAAGCAAGGTTACAACTGATTCATTCCCCCCCTCTCAGTTGTCAAATAATTGGTATCAGGGCCGACCCCTTTTTTCTAAGGGTAGATCCTAGAGCTTAAACATGTCAAGCCATGAAGGAAATTCAGCCAATAAGGCCCCTCTGTTCAATGGAACAAACTTTGCCTTCTGGAAAGTTAGAATGAGAACCTACATAATGGATTTAGGTGCAGATGTCTAGGATGTGGTAGATATTGGTTATGTAAAGCCAGTTGTACTAGCTAATAAGGATGACAAGCTAGAATTTCTCTTCAACGCTAAGGCTATGAATTCCATCTTGAGTGGACTTGCAAAAGCAGAATTCGTAAAAGTTATGCACCTAGGAACTGCCAAAGAAATGTGGGACAAACTCATTAGCAGTTATGAAGGTAATGAGAAGGTAAAGGACGCCAAGCTTCAAACCTACATAATACAGTTTGAACAACTAAAGATGAAGGAAGATGAAACTGTTGGAAAATACTTTCTGAGAATAGAAGAAATGGTAAATGCAATGAAAGGACTTGGTGAAACAATTGAGGAACCTTCTTTAATTCATAAAATCTTGAGATCTCTCCCAGATAGGTTCAATCCGAAGGTCTCTGCTATAGAAGAACTAAATAATCTAAAAACCTTGGAGTTTGATCAACTTCTAGGAACATTGAATGCATATGAAATGAGAATAGTTAAAGATAAACCCACCTCCAAAGAAGCATCATTTAAGGTAGACAAGAATGAGGATTCTGAGCCCAATGAAATTGAAGAAAAAATTGCGAAGAGATTGAAGAAGGGATCAGGAAAATACAAAGGTAAACTGCCTTTCAAATGTTTCAACTGTGGTAGGATAGGTCATTTTGCAAATAAATGTCCCCACAAAAGGAAAGGATCAGACATGTGATGATGAGGATAAGTACAAACACATAAATTTCTTTAAAGAGAATAACTTTAAGAAGAAAAGTCTATGTGTAAACAATGATGATGATCCTTCAGATGATGAAGACAATGACTCATCTATTGAAGATAAACTAAATGACTTTATACTTATGGCCAAAGAGGATTATGATAATAAAAACACAGAGAGTGATGTTAATGAAGAAGAAGTTGTGGTTGGCATGGAAGGAGAATTGATCAGTGCATTGGAAGAGATTGACAGACTAAGAATCAAGAACAAAAAGCAAAGAAAATTGTTGATACAGTTCGAGAAAGACAGTAAAGAACCTGATGAAGACTTTGTCCTACTAAAATTAGAATTAGAAGAGGCAAAGAAAATCGAAGACATTCTGAAAAGACAGTTATTAGAAAAGAAGGCAAGATGTGAAGCATTAGAACAAGAAGTAGTGAAAACTAGGAAAGAGATGGAGAAGTTTCAAGCCTTGTATAATCAGAATCTGTCAAGTATCAAAGCCTCAGAAGGATTAACCACCATTTTGAATCAGCAAAGGAATCCAAAGCTAAAAACTGGTTTGGGTTATGAAGAGGGATCAAGTAGTGACAAGCCAAGAAACGAAGAACCCATCAAGTTTGTCAAATGTATAACCAATAACAACAATGAACCTACATAAACAAAGAAAGACGATCAGCCGCCTAGGACGAGTAAGGAAAAAGACGCCAGAACTGAATCTGTAGAACAAAGAAATAATGCGCTCACTACTAAAAGACGTCATCAACATGGAAGAAATCGATTTGCACAAAGAAGACAACCATTTCCAAGGTACAAAGAATTTTTCCATGGCTATTGTTTCTACTATTCTAACTTTGGTCACAAAGCTGTAAATTGTTCCTTAAGAATTAGACATGAAAAATTAAGATTTCAAAGGAATAAATACTTCCCACAACAAAGAATGATACAACCAAGTAACAATCCTTCACAGACTGCAAATTACCAAATTAAGTCTAGACACATGCAACTAAGGAGGCCAAGAAATAATCAACAGTCAATTAGTAGACAACACTGCAACAATAAGTTTGACCTATTGAATAATGAGATTGAATGCTACACCTGTCATAACTTTGGACATAAATCTATTGACTGTCGGTTAAGGAACTATGAACCAGATTCGAAATCCCCTGCTGAAAATGTCAAGTTTTGGAAGAAGAAGGAAAGTGACAAGTGTAGATTAGTATTGTCCGCTCAAAGAAAAACAAACCCTTGGTATATAGATATTGGATGCTCCAAACACATGAGAAGAGACAAAGGCAAGTTTCTATCTCTAAGTGAAAGCAAATCAGGAAATGTAACCTTTGGAAATGATGCTCTAGGGAAAATAAAGGGCAAAGGGATGGTGAGCTTAAGTAATGGAAAAGGAAAATCCCAAGATGTTCTACTTGTAGATGGGATGAAACATAATCTTCTCAATGTAAGTCAAATGAGTGACAAAGGATGTTAAATGGTGTTCACGTCCAAGGACTGCAAGATAAAAACTGTAACCTCAGAATAAGTGGTGGCCAAAGGCATAAGGACATAAAATAATGTATATGTGCTGAAAGAAAATAGAGAAGAATGTCATATGAGCAGACATGATGAAAGATGGTTATGGCATATGAGACTTGGACATCTAAACTTTGACCACTTAATCAAACTCAAAAAACTCGAGGTAGTAAAGGATCTTCTGAGAATATCAAAGCCCCAAGATTCAATGTGTAAACCTTATCAAGTAGGGAAGAAAAACAGGACATAGTTTAAGTCCAAGAGCTTTACTTCAATAGAGAAACCACTCCAACTAGTTCATATGGATTTTTGTGGACCATCAAGACAGGAAGGAACAAGGAAAGAAAATTACTTTATGCTGATTATCGATGATTACTCTAGACTTACTGTTGTTGGGAAAAATACCCTACGGACTAGCAAACTAGGGTCAAACTTGCATGCAGATTTTGACCGTAAAGAAATTACTTTTTAACCTACCACCCAAAACTTAAACCCCTCTTTCAAAATACATGCATGGAAAGGAACTACTAACCTTTTTACTGATGTTTGGTGTAGATCCTCCGTTGCGCTTTGCCCGCTTTCTTGCTCTGTTCCTTCCAAGGATAATCCTGCAATCAAGACAAAACCCTACGCATGCATGCTACTTTTCTACTTGAGGGTTAGAAATTAAGCATAAATTAAACAAATCATAGATAACTCATGCATTGGGATGGAAAAAGTATTCTTTTATTATTTTCAAAATGAATCAACTTACAATCAAAGTTGAGACCGACCATCGCTCCTTGATCCTGATCCTGGGCTCCTCCTCTTCTTTTGTCCTCCAACTGCTTTGCGTTAATTCTCCTTATGCTTGAGGAAAGGCTAAAGGGTTGGGACAATGTATTTGGAAAATGGGAAGAGTTTCTTCGCTATAATTTTCCTCCCCCAAATAGTACCCCTACCCCTTCTTTTATAGGCTAGAAGGAGCTAGGGTTTTGGACGAACTCTCAACCATGCATGGCCGGAAGTTTCAGTTAACTGACCCATAGCTTTTTGTCCCATCATAAAATTTCCTATTTTGTGTTTTGTTAGGTAAACACGGGCTGTAGTAGGCCTGCCAGCGTTCACACGCGTGCAGTAGTGGGTTAGGGCGCATGTACCTTTACCCAAGAGGATTTTTAAAGAGGTTGTTCAACAGATGTTTTGGCAATGAAGGGATATGAGTTAGCCTGATGCCAGGTAAGAATGTGTGGTGCAATCTAGGGTTATAACAGATTCCCCCTAATGTGTGAGGTCAGAAGAGCATCTTATGGCCGAAATACATTACCAATCTTTTACCAATCTGTACTGATATGCTGAATGAGTGAGCCCAAGAATCAGGAATCAGGAGGTGCCTTCTGCAAAATAAAAATGTCTCACCGAGGCAGGCATACCCATGCTCGGGATAAAATAGAACCATGGATACCAATCAAATACACTGTAGATCCATGTCAAATAACTATGAAGAGTAGCCACGAATAATACACAGCGGAGCTACATCTCGAAATCAGAAAGATATACATATAAAGTATCCATCTCCCAGAAGCTAATTCAGCCTGATGGCTGTACTTCAAAGCTTGAGCAACAACTTCAAAATCTTCTAAACTTGGGTAGGAGTGTAATATGAGTGTACGACTGCACTACCCAGAGGTATTCGACGACTCGTCGGTTATGGATTTGATAATCTTGATGATAGGACTGAAGGATTCAGTGATTTCGAACAAAGACTTGATTGGACGTTCAGGATGGACGGGTATGCGGAAAAGAGGCATATTGCAGAGGGGCCGACTCAGGCTCAGTGAAAAACTTCCCTTGGATAATAGCACGACACGTGATAAGACTCAGGCAACATATCTGTTAATCATAAGTCTACGAAGCAGGAGGCAACGCAAACTCTCCATATGTTTGGAAGAGTAACCAAACAGTGGAGGACACAACTCTATATAGTGAGAAAAAGCTTCCTAAGGTCGTACTACATCCCATAGTCTGATGATCAAACAGACAGATGTGCTTTATCCAAGGGCAACTCATTATGCTGCCAATAAAGAAAATACTTTTCCCATCCTCTTTTTGGGGTATATTTATTTTTTTGTTCTTTTTGATAATTTTTGAAAAAGAATAAGGGAATATTACGTTACAATGGAGTAACGAGTACAACAAACATACAAGCTTGAGGCACAAGGACAAGACTGATGTTCTGGGAAATGATACTTGGAAAAAATCCTCCAGTGGCCAAAGGTGTTAAGACGTAGAAGCAAACTATTACAAGGCTGATGGGTAAGGTATGCAAATGCGGTTGATAGAACACACAATGGTAACGTCCTTCGATGTAAGTTTCACGAGCCCAGAGAAGGGAAGCTTGGTGGTTTTTCATATTTAGAGAGCCTGAAAAAGCATAAAAGGGAGACCCTAGTGGGGTACCTTTTCGACAATAGTCTAGTCGGTTCGAAAAAGGGGTAAACTAGCACCGATTAGATGTCAATTCAAAACCATTTTAACGAGTGTGACAAGGACAAGATCACTCGGCCATTTTTTCATTTTTAAGGAGTCTGAAAAAAGCTTAACTATGGAATCCATCAGGAATTTTCTTCTGGACCATTTTAACGAGTGTGAAAGAATAAGGTCACTCGACGATCTTTTCAATTTTAGGGAGTCTGAAAAGAGCTTAACTATGGACTCCGGGGGGGGGTTTCTTTTTGATAAATTTAGTCCCTCAGGCCCGAAAAAGGAATAAAATTATACCTGAGGATACTCTTATAAAGAATGAGAATTCAATAGAGCATTCCTTTGTTCGTGCAGTTGACCATCCGGACCGAAAAAGGGGTAAACTACCGCCAGACAGACGTGACTTCAAATTTCAGTTTAACGAGCGTGAAATGTCACAAGATTGCTCGGCAATCTTTTCATTTTTAAAGGGTCTGAAAATGATTAAAAGGAGACCCATTTAAGGAACGTTCTTCTGGACCAATTTAACGAGTGTGAAGAAACAAGGTCACTCGACAATCTTTTCATCTTTAAGGAGTCTGAATAGGGCTTAAAGAAGACTCCACAATGGTTACTTTTCTCAATTAATCCGGATGAGATCAAAAAGCATAAATGCAGTATCGTCGGATGTTTCTTTTGGATCTCAAAGCAAGCTTGAAAAACAACAAAGTTAGCTCATGATCGACACTTTGTGGGTCAATGCCTGGCATCTCCTCGGGGGAGTTGTATGATCCGACGAAAACATTGTCTATGACGCCAGGGGTTCTGGAGATATTGATAGATATCAGTTCAACAATGGTTTCCATATTAACCTCAACATAGATATTGTGTGTAGCTAAGGGATTAGTATGACAAGACCTATCTCCAGTCATAGTCACAGTGAATTCTCCTGCTTTGATTCGGCTTAACTTTGGGAGGAAATACGATCTGTGATGAAGATCTTCCCAAGGTTTGTCCGGACTAGTCTTTGCTTCGATTACTACTTCGTCAGAAGGCAAGATTAATTCTAACGAATCGATGTTGGCGAGAGAACCTTGAGCCCAAATAAGCTCTAGAGGTGGATCCAATTCTTGTGCGGGAGTCGGATCAGGGTTAGCTGAAGCTTGCTGGACTAAAGAGTATGCTACTTCAGCGGCCGACAAGGGCATGGACATGTCGGAGTACCCTGTCTCATCCATCATGGCTGCTGGGGAAGGAAGAATCCAAGGATCCTCAAAGTAAGTCATGTGGAACGACGAAACTTGAAAAAACTCAACCTTATGGTGATTAGAGATAAACTTGACATCGTCATGAGGAGGTGCGTAATCGAAGGTACCCATCAAGGATGGGCATAAACCAACTCCTATGTTAATGACACCTGGTTGAGGATTATCAATCATGGGGACTGTGGATGCCCCCAGAGCTGGGTCAGGTCTAGAGAAGGACAATTGATCGATGGTCACTATCCGACCCTCGCGTGGAAACAACAAGACTCGAAAAATGATAGCAACCACAAATTGCATAGCATAAGTCCAACTCTGACCTAACAAGAGGTTATAGTCGAGGGGAGCATCGACTACCTCTACTTCGACACACACGGTCTTCCCTCCTAACTGCACAGGGAAAGAAGGAACGATGCCATGTGGTCGGAAAGAAAGACCGTCGAAAGAAGTGAGGAGAGTAGGTGATGGAGACAAAGAAGGCTGGCCAATGGCCTTCCAACATGCTAACAACATAACGCAAGTCGAAGCACCCTCGTCGACCATCGTGCAAAATATATTCCATGTAAAAGTTTTCGTGGGATGAGCCACTACTATCTGAAATGCGACGTGGTAAGGCAGATGAGGTTTTAAGTCGGTCGTATATAACATGATGGTACCCAGGTTACAAGTCTCAGTAGAGCCTAAAGAAGTCAACAAGGCTTTCCTCTGAGCAGGGCAGCTTTGGAGGACTTCCAAAGCGGACATCGCACAAGGGGTTTGTGATAAATCTTCCACCACAGAGTAATTCTGGGCGGCCCTTGCATTTGGGTTGTGAGAAGCTTTCTTAAATGCACCCTTGGGAATGCATGTCATTGTTTCACCCAACGTCTTCTCGATCTGTAGAGGAAGAGATGGGATCTCAACTTCTTTACCCTTCTCAGAGGCGCTTGGTTTACTATAGTCGTGCGCTCTTGTCGTTATTAAAGCATCACCCCTAACCATATATACGTTCGCGGCTAAGGAATTGTTTGGGGGAGGGAAGGTTTCTTGGCTTCCCCCTTCGGCACTTGTAGAGGCTTGAGTTAAATTTTGCCCATGCTGAAAGGGATTAGTCAACACGGCTTTCTATTGCTGTGTGACAAAATTTTGGGTCTCTCCAAGTCGAGGACACAGATGGCTCGGGTGGTCCTCCACACACAAGTTGCATGGATACCTCGCCTTTCATTTTTCTGCGGTGCCCTCGCCAGCATTATCAGTGGGTTTTTTCTCCCCCTTACCCTTCTTTCGTTGTTTTTTCTTCCCTTTAGGCTGCTGGGTGGCCTTTGGGTTAGTCATCTGCACGGAATGTACTTCCGACGTTTAGGTAGGAGGAGCAGCCAAAGTAATAGTCTGGATGGTCGTTGAGTGTTGTATAGATAACTGTTGCAATTGCTTTGTCAATTGCTCAGCGGGCTTGGTTTGTGTTGAGCCAACAATACCATCGGCATGTGGTCCAACTCTCTGTCTAATGTTATCTAGTATCAATCGTGGTGCATCCGACAGGATGTTGTATAATAAACCAGACTGAGAATATATGAGCTCAAACTGTTGAGCCCGCATGATGACTTCTTCTTCGGAGAAAACTCCTGAAGTCGCGACGTCTTTGGATAATTGTGGGACTAAAGACTTAAGGAACCACTCAAGCAGGAATGCTGGTGGGACTGGTACTTTGATTAGACTCTTTCAACGTCTCCACTCTCGGATATGATCAGAGATATGGTCCATTGTCGTCTATTCGAAATTGGCAAGCAGCTTTGTGCCAGCGTCGTATATCACAGGTAACTGGAAATGGTTAAGGAAGGCCATCGCTAGTTTTCCAAAAGAAGAGCATCTTGAGCGATCAAGCTCGATGTACCATTTCGCGGAACTCCCGATAAGAGTGCGTTGAAATAATCACAACTGAACGAAGTCATCTTTCAATGAGTTAAATGAACACCAAAGATGGAAGGTAGTCACGTGATCACCTGGATCTTCATTAGGCTTGGCCTCGAACTTTGGAATGTCCGAAGGAAACTTCGTTGGCATAGGAGGCCAACGTGGATCGTGAAAAATAGGATCATTTAACAACCTTGTCAAATCTAGCAAATGTAATGCCGCTAGGAATGGTAGTTTGGGTTGTTGCTGATAGCCTGGGAAAAAGGGTCCTGGAGTTTGACTGGCACCAGGTTGCCAAGAAAAGTTTGGCTACTAGCCTAGATTCTGGTAGAAACCATAGCCCTGACCAGCGTAAAGATTTTGCATCTGTGGAGACATCATTAGCTGATTCCCCATAAATGACATAGGATGTTGGGCATGCATCGTGTTTGAAGGACTTTGGGAAGGATTACCCCATGCCGGTCCTGCTAGGAGAGGCATATAAGTCTATCCAGGGTTCCATTGACTATGGAAAGAATTACCCCAGAATGACATTCCAGAGGAGGGAACAGATCCTTGTCCTGAGTTCCAAGGTCCTGCTATATGTGCCCCTGGCGCAGGAATAGTACCCTGCGCTGGAGTAGACTGTCCAAAAATGGGAGTGCCCCCAGATGGGAAATCAGTGGATGCAAAAGTGTTGTTACCAAACGTCTTGTTCCAAACAAACGGTGGTGAACCTATCGGCAGAGTTTGTGCAGGTATTCCTTGACTCCCGGCTCCAAATGAACTCGTGTGTACAGGCCGCCCGATGGACTGCTGATGCAGACCACCAAGCGAAGGGGACGAAGGAGAGATATGACCTCCAGCGTAAGGAAAAGCATTAAAAGGGACAGGAATTCCCCCAAGTTGACCTTGCAGAGGAGCGTTAGAGCTCCCTGCCCCCAGACCCAAAGTCTGTAAAGTGGAGTGAGTGAGTGCAGGGCTTGTGCCTAAACTAGGCATACCGTATGAGAACGGAGAGCCCATCGCACTAGGTGTGAAGAGAGTTGTGGCCACCGTGATAGATGGGGTCGGTCCACTGTGCGATGTAGTTGCGGCCGAGACCGTAGTGGCTCGGACCGATGACAATAAGTTAGGAGATTCTTCTCCTATGGTAGCAATGGTGGTGGGAATGGAAGAATTCCCAGAGGAAGTAACAGCGTTTGTTTCCATAGCTGTGTGAGGCACTGAAAGGCGTTCGTAAAATTGTATTGGTACACTGACCGATGACCAAGTATCAGTGGTGGGGATTTCAACCGAGCCAAGATTGGTGGTTGATTCCTCCGGGAGTTGTTCGAGCACAATGGTTTGTAACCCGGTTGCTTCGAAAGACCCTTGTTGGTCTAACTTCTGCCTCAATGGTGGTGGGGGTGGCTCCAGTATAACCGACGACAGGCCCAGAAGCCTTCGTGACCAATGGAGCTTGGTATCCTCCACTGTGTGAGAATATCCAAGACACGCTAAGGTATTCTATACGTTCAAACAGTAACACACACTAAAAAATAAGCCCCTCAGAGATAAGACAAGCAATCACTAACTATTTTGAAGAACAGTTACACCAACCAACACTAGAGCAACTTACCGGTGCAAGTGAAACTCGAAAATGGAAGCACCCTCCGGGTATACTCTGCAAAGCGTGGCTCGATGTCTGTCCTAGGTACCATGGTATACCCCTGAAGTCACCTGTGTATGTCCCTAAAAAGATTGGCAACTAGTTTGCCAGCACGCGAACAGTCACCAGGCGGGTACAGTCGATAGTCAGGTAGACCACAATGAGCAGGGTATCAAGACCGAAAATTGTCAAGGGTATCAAGAGAAAATGGTCCGGAAGACAACTGAGGACCTTGAATGGATTCGAGACCCACGAAGCCCCATGGAAAATGCAAACGACGAAATCCCAAAAAAAAACCTCGATATGTGTTCTCCACTACGCTTGGTCCAGATTTGGAGGGGTTATCTCTGCTACCTTTCCTCACGCGACCTCGTGTTTATCCCCTGTGTTAGAGGGGGGTCCCGGATAACTTCCACAAAACTAGACTTCTACACTCCCTATCACAGACTCCAATGTTTGGTTTTGAGTGGCCTTGGAGAGTTTCCTCTCCAACCTAATCCAAGGCCCTAGTCCTGAACTAGTGTATGAACCCTACAAACAAAAAGTCTGATAGATTTTAAATTAGCGTTGCTTTTATGGGATTTTTTTACGTCACGGGATATGAAGGTGAAAATGATGATGTCTAAAGACTCAAAGCAAAGATGAATGAAAAAATGTTGGAAACAAAAGACTTTTACTAAATGCAAAAATCAACAACTTTTCACAAAGAAAGACTTCTTTTTCTTTTCAATTTTTCTAAGATTTCATGCAGCAAACATAAAGGAATTTCGCTCGACTACGAGCT
>ML782659.1:17162-73437 GCA_009831015.1 Picea engelmannii
TGATAAACAAAGCAACAAAGGGAAAATGTCGACAAGCACAAAACCAAGAAAAAAAAATTATGGCTTAAAGCGTAGATCGCAAAGAATCAAAGCAAAGACACACAATGGTAATAAAAAAGCACAAATTCTTCCGCTTGTCTAAAAACCATAAAACAATTTTTTTTATCTTTTTTTTTTTATCTTTTCTATCAAATATCAACTAAGAAAAAACAGGCTAAGGGTAAGAGGCCCTAACCTACCGACTGTGCAACCCTAGACTCAAACCCCTGAGAGGAACACTTCTCACCACAGGAGGGGATGACTGCCCCACCCTGATTGAAAAGAAACCTGTCAAGCCCGCTACTGTCACTGAAACAACACGTGTGCCAACGCGTGTTGAACTACAATAGAGTGCGTGTACCCACGGGCTACACTTGTACAGGCCGTGTGTATGTATAAACTCTAAGACAAAAATAACACAGGCAACCCATGCCAGGAAGAGGCCTCTGTTATTGATAACCAGGGTCTCTTGAAGGCTTTGATGCTTCTTTTTAACATAAAAGAAAAATAATTGCAAGGAATAACAGAACGCAATAAAGCAAACTGAGACAAGACTGTGAACCAGCGAGACTCAGACAGGATCCAGAAAGCCCCCTGAGAATGTATAATTCTGACAGGGAAGAGGAGGATCGCCTCTCAAGCTCTCTGACTCCTACATGCTACTGAAACCTCTACAGCTAGCGTTCACACGCTGGTTGTATAAGGTTAGGGCATGGGCACACGGGTGCAGGCCTTTTGCAGGCTGCGTGTACCTCTGTGTGTCCCAAAAATTTTCGTCAAGAAACAGTCAGGGAAAACTGGTATGGAGAACTAGGCTCCCTGCTAGCTCAGGCCTTACTGAAAAAGACAAGCAAAGAAATAGAAAATCTAATCTCTTAAACTACCCACAAACTCAACTAAATCTGGAAACCCTAAAGAGTATCTTCCCCAGTATGGTCGCCATTTCTATTGTTGGGAAAAATACCCTATGGACTAGCAAACTAGGGTCAGACTTGCATGCATATTTTGACCGTAAAGAAATTAATTTTTAACCTACCACCCAAAACTTAAACCCCTCTTTCAAAATACATGCATGGAAAGGAACTACTAACCTTTTTATTGATGTCTGGTGTAGATCCTCCGTTGCGCTTTGCCCGCTTGCTTGCTCTATTCCTTCCAAAGATAATCCTGCAATCAAGACAAAACCCTACGCATGCATGCTACTTTCTACTTGAGGGTTAGAAATTAGGCATAAATTAAACAAATCATAGATAACTCATGCATTGGGATGGGAAAAGTATTCTTTTATTATTTTCAAAATTAATCAACTTACAATCAAAGTCGAGACCGGCCACCGCTCCTTGATCATGATCCTGGGCTCCTCCTCTTCTTTTGTCCTCCAACTGCTTTGCGTTAATTCTCCTTATGCTTGAGGAAAGGCTAAAGGGTTGGGACAATGGATTTGGCAAATGGGCAGAGTTTCTTCGCTATAATTTTCCTCCCCCAAATAGTACCCCTACCCCTTCTTTTATAGGCTAGAAGGAGCTAGGGTTTTGGATGAACTCTCGGCCATGCATGGCTAGGAGTTTCAGTTAACTGACCCATAGCTTTTTGTCCCGTCAACAAATTTCCTATTTTTGTGTTTTGTTAGGTAAACGCGGGTTGTAGTAGGCCTGCCAGCGTTCACACGCGTGCAATAGTGGGTTAGGGCACGTGTACCTTTACCCAAGAGGATTTTTAAAGAGGTTGTTCAACAGATGTTTTGGCAATGAAGGGATATGAGTTGGCCTGATGCCAGGTAAGCATGTGTGGTGCAATTTAGGGTTATAACACTTACTTGGATTTCTTTTCTCAAGGAAAAGGCTGAAGCATTTGAGAAGTTTAAAATATTTAAGGCTTTAACTGAGACTCAAATAGGCAAGAGGTTAAAGGTAGTAAGATCAGACCAGGGAGGAGAGTTTATGTCAAGAGACTACAAGGAATTCTACGATGAGCATGGGATCAAGAGAGAATACACAATCCCAAGAAATCCACAACAAAATGGAGTTGTTGAGAGGCAAAACAGAATAGTGCAGGAAATGGCTAGGTCAATGATGAATGAGAAGAACATTGGCCAAACCTATTGGGTAGAAGAGATACACACAACAATCCATGTTCTTAACAAAGCTCACCTCAGACCACAAGGTGACAAGACACCTTATGAACTGTGGTTTGGGAGACCTGCTTCAATCAAACACTTCAAAGTCTTTGGGAGTAAATGCTACATAAAGAATAATGATGAGAACCTCAGTAAATATGATGACAGGGCTGATGAAGGTATATTCTTAGGGTATGCTACAAATAGTAAAGGATATAAATGCTATAATAAGAGGCTGCATAAAATGGTTGATTGTATTGATGTAAAAGTTGATGAAGGAATCTCAGCAAGAGAGATGCACAATAATGAGTCTTCTACAGAAGACATAGTTAAAGCTGAAGATGAACAGATCCAAGAATCAGAAAACGAAGACTCTGAATCAGATGAAGACTCAGACACTCATACAGACTCAAATCAGTAGTCAACTTCAAATTCCTCCTCCAGAATCATTCAAAAGAATCTTCCTGCAAGTCAGATAATTGGAGAAAAAGACAAAGGTGTACAAACCAGGAGAAAGCTAATCAAAAACATTGAACAGTCTCATATAGCCTTCATATCCATGCTGGAACCCAAGAATTTTAATGAAGCCAACAAATATGACCATTGGGTTAAATAAATGAATGATGAACTTGATCAGATTGAGAAAAACAATACGTGGGAGATGGTTCATAGACCTAAAGATAAAAATGTCATTGGCTCCAAATGGATCTTTAAGAATAAGTTGAATGAGCAAGGACAAGTTGTCAGGAACAAAACAAGGTTAGTTTGTAAAGGATATGCTCAGATAGAAGGACTGGATTTTGATGAAACATTTGCGCCCGTAGAAAGATTAGAAGCTATCATAATATTTCTTGCCTATGCTTGTCATAAAAGGTTTAAAGTATATCAAATGGATGTCAAGTCATCTTTTCTCAATGGAGATTTAAATGAAGAAGTCTATATGAAACAACCAGAGGGTTTCGAACTGTCTGATAACCCTGACTTAGTATGCAAGCTGAAGAAATATTTATATGGATTAAAACAAGCTCCTCGTGCCTGGTATCACAGACTGGATACGTATCTCAAAAACAAATGGTTAAAGAGAGGAACAGTTGACAACAACCTATATATCAAAACAAAGGGTGATGATTTTCTCATTGTGTTGGTCTATGTAGATGACATCATCTTCGGATGTAATAAGGATTCATTGGTAAAATGGTTTGCTACTGCCATGGAATCTGAGTTTGAAATGTCTATGATAGGTGAACTGTCATTTTTTCTTGGCCTGCAAATTACTGAGAGGTCTGAAGGGATGTTCATTTCTCAAGAAAAATATCTAAGAGAAATGTTGAAAAGGTTTCAAATGGAAGATTCTAAACCTGTAAGCACACCTATGGTAACTGGATGAAAATTAAGCAAGGATGATGACTCACCTAATGTTGGTCAAAGTTCATATAGGTCAATGATAGGCAGCCTATTGTACATCACAACATCTCGCCCAGACATAATGCATGCTATAGGAATGGTAGGAAGATATCAGTCTGCCCCTAAACAGAGTCATTTACTAGCTGTCAAAAGGATATTCAGGTATTTGAAAGAAACAATGACTTATGGTCTGTGGTATCCCAAAAATCAGAATTTTCAGTTAATTGCTTATTCAGATGTAGATTGGGCAAACTGTGTTGATGAGAGAAAAAGAACCAGTGGAGGAGAATTCTTCTTGGGTGACTCATTAGTAGCATGGATTAGTAAAAAGAAAGGTTCCATTTCTTTATCAACCACAGAGGCAGAGTACATTGGTGCTGCCACTTGTTTCACTCAGGTATTATGAATGATTCAGACACTTGCAGACTTGGAGGTAAAATACACTGCACCGATCCCAATTCATTGTGATAACACTAGTGCCATCAGTGTGTCTAAGAATCCTATATTCCACTCCAAAACCAAGCATATTCCCATAAAATACCATTTTCTGAGAGAGCAAGTCACCAATCAGGTTGTTCAGGTTTAGTACATTCCAACCACAGAAAAAATAGCAGATATCTTTACTAAACCCCTAGCTAAGACCCCTTTTGAATATCTCCGACATAAGTTGGGTGTCATCCCGTTTCACACCTAAGAGAATCCATCCTATTAGAGGGAGTCTTGTATTGATTGCATATCTGATACCTCCTAAAAATACTGCAACAACTTAGGGGGAGCGTGTTTTCTTTGACATTGATGTCAAAGGGGGAGAAAAGAACAGGTCTGGGTGCCTTTGTTGCCATCAATGCCAAAGGGGGAGATTCTTTGCATGTTTTAACAGGCAGAGTATTCTTGTCATTGATGGCAAGATCAGAGTATGCATCGATGGAAAATAGGGACAAAGTAAGCTAAGGAGGAATTAGCGCAGAGTCAAACACGGTGCGAAGGTGTGCTTGTTCATTTGATGGAAAACAAGCAGGCAAGGAAGACCAGCAGCGCAACGATGATTGAATGGCAAGATCAAAGTGTTGGTCAAACTCCATTTCGGAGTTTCGACTACCGGGATTTCGGATACCGGGAGTTGGAGATGTCAAGAACTCCCACTACAAGAGTCCTGAAGTCGCGAAATGAAAAATTATAATATAACCTGAACCATTGGATCAAGGACAAATCTGGACCGTCGATCCAAGAAGAAGACGTGGCAAAAGATCATGCTTTCGCTGACTGAAAAGTCAAAGGAATGAAATGCTCCAACCTTTCAACTCGCGAAGTCGCGAAATGCGAAACCCTGAAATCCTGAAACATGCACCCCAACAAAGACTCCATTTTGGAGTTTCAGTTACCGGGAGATGGAGAAGTCAAGAGTCGAGACTCTCCAACACAGGAGTCCCGAAGTCGCGAAATGCGAAACCCCGAAATCGTGAAATAGGTGTATCACTCGAAGTTTCGACTACCGGAGTTTCGGTTACCGAGAGATGGAGAAGTCAAGAGTCGAGACTCTCCAACATAGGAGTCTGGAAGTCGCGAAATGTGAAACCCCGAAAATCGTGAAATAGGCACATCCCTCGAAGTTTTGGCTACCATAGTTTTGGATACTGGGAGATAGATATGTCATGGAATATCGTCATCAAGAGTCCCGAAGTGCCGAAATGCGAAATCCGAAAAACCTGAAAAAGGCACATCACTTGGAGTGTTGGATATCGGGATTTTGGTTACCGGGAGATGGAGATGACAAGGATCCTTCATGAACAGGAGTCCCAAAATTTCGAAATGGAAAATGGAGAAATGATCTAAGACGTTGGATCAAGGAAATCGTGGACCGTTGATATGAATCCATATTGGAGTATCGGATACCGGGAGGTTGAGAAGTCAAGAGTTAGGACACTGCATCATAGGAGTCCCGAAATTGGGAAACCTGAAGTTGTGAAATGATAAAGACTCCATACTGGAGTTTCAGATACCAAGAGTAGGAGGAGTAAAAAATGAAGACTCTTCATCACAGGATTCCCAAAATCGCAAAACCTGAAGTCGCAAAATGTGAGTGAAGACAAGCTCCTTTTCAGAGTTTCGGGGGTCAGGAAATGGAGAGTACTAAAATAATCCACTGCAGTGATCCCAAAATGCCGAAGAACGGAATGCCGAAATGAACGCAAGATTTAGAGAAGCTAATCCAATGATGCAGATAAAACTGAAGAAGATCGGAGGGCTACTGTAGCACTTCTTAGTGTAACTGCTAGAAACCACTGATGGTTTCTGCCAGAGGACTCAAAGAGACTTCTGTGTGATTTCTAGAGGAACTGAAGGGTCACAAGACATCTTCCAGTAGGAGAAAATATTGTTCATGGAGGCTATTGACAATTGGAAGAGCGTTGAAGCCGTTAACTACGACAGTGAGGTTGAGGTCATATGGAACAAAAGATGAATAATCTCAATTGCCTGTGATGTGAAGGAATTTGATCATGACACCCAGTGATGATGGACATATGGGCTTAACAAAATAAAGAAGCTGAAGAGTTTTCATGATGAAGAGGCAGAGCACTCGACATGCAGAGGACACAGAACCATTGCAGACAGAGGATGCACAAGATGCATAGGGAGTATAAGAATGTGGAGAAAAAGAAGAGAGATGTGTTGTTTCGGAGTGGAGTGATGCATGTGTGAGGAATGAGGTGTAGTGCAGTAGCTGAAAGGGACAAAATACAAAAGGTGCATGAAATGGGAATGGCGTACAGAGCACAAAAGGTAGCAGAACAAAAAAAAAATGCAATGGATGCATGCAGGAAGACAGTGAGGAAGACAAAGAAACGAAATCTTGCAGAACAGTGATGATATTGGTAAGCTGTTGTTGAACACTAAATCACTGTAATAAGTTTCAACAATTCATATTCATAAAACAGGGTGGTAGGGAGGTGCTAGGGAGGATTGGTGTCCTTAGAGGATCAAGTGGGTGCTTGAACACAGGGAGTTGTAGCTTCCTTCTAGTTGGTGCTAGAGAAACCAGGGAGTTGGTGCTTCCTTCTAGTTGGTTCTAGAGAAACCAGGGAGTTGGTGCTTCATTCTAGTTGGTGCTAGAGAAACCAGGGAGTTGGTGCTTCCTTCTAGTGGGTACTAGAGAAAACAGAGAGTTGGTGATCTCAACAAGTTGCAGCTTGAAAAATGAAGGTTGTAGCCTCACAATGAGTTGGAGCCCATATGTATGATAATGTAAATAATGTAAAGATTACTTATCATATAAAGAAGAAGAGGTTTTTACCCTTTATGGTTTCCACATGAAATATTTGTCTCTGTGTATCTCATATGTGTGAATGATGTTGAATGTACTATTGATTACTTCCCTGCATTATTGTGACTATCATTGAGTTCTCTGTAAAGAGTTTAAAATAAGAATAATTGTTTAAGCAAGGTTACAATTGATTCACCTCCCCCCCTCTCAGTTGTCCAACAATATTATGGGATCTGATAATGTTTTTTGCGTCTATTTTGAATTTTCAAAAAGTGTTGGTTATTTTACTTTTTTAAAGGCATCATCATAGTAACAGTGTGATACTGAAATACCATGCTACCATCCACAAATGTGTCATCCACATAGGTCTTGACGTCATGTCCCTCTTTAATACTGTGCATATATTACAGGTTGTCATATTTGAGAATCTGCTTGCATATGGGAATGGTAACTCGTGTTATTAGTGACTATTCAACACACATATTCGAAAAGTTTGGCATTAATAAGTGAAAAGATCGAGTGCATCTTCCATTAAAATGAATTAAACCAAGATTTACGAAAGATTATACTATCATCCTCCAATGTTCATTTCAAATACTTATTCCCATTTCTCTCTATCATCGAATACTTGGTATTTAAGGTGCCTTCATTGTAATGTTCCTAGTCATGGACATGTGAGACAACTTAGATATTCTATTCAGGCCCAATTGAAAGACGAGGGAATATTTTTATGTGATGTCATCTTTGAGTGAAAAAAAGCTCAGTTAGCCAACAGAAACTCAGACACACAAAAAAAATCAAGTATCTTGTGATTGGTGTTCTCCCTGTATTCGATGCTTTGGTTGGTTGAAAGGCCTTCCTGAAGATTTGTGTGTTGAAATTCTTTGTTTTGTTACTCAAAGTTGGAAGGGACTTTCAGGTCACCTGCAAAATGCTCCTTCGTTGAAGTATATAGCTTCTTCCAACAACACAGATTTGGAAAGTGTATCAAATTATGCAGACCACGCAAGAATTTATCTTTTGTCAAAGGAGTCGCACATATCGTGGCTTGCAAAATGGTCTGGAATATTTGGAAATGACACCAAATATTACTCCATTCACAAATATACTTAGAAGGAAATTATAAATTTGGATCGTTGCGAGTATGAGAAACTGTATGGGTGGTTGAATCAACATCCTAAAATTACAGAAGTTTCTATTTCAAAGTTTGTTGAGCTACTTCTGGGTGTGGTAACAGACTTGACAGAAATTCATATTATTTATCAAAGTTTGTTCACCGTCCTCTGGATGCAGTAACAAAATCCACATACAATCAATTTTATATCGCTATTGCACATTGTTTTCACTATTCTTGTGCATATGATTTCATCTGGGTCGATGAGCTTGCCCCTCTTTGCACAAATATTATCCTCCTACTTGAAGGTCGGTATTTAACCAAGGAACGACGCTCTCAAAATTTTCTAATGCCTGCATTGACATGTAACTGGAAAAATTTAGTGGGAAGGAATTATGGATTATGGACTTCGCAACACTTTTTGAAGATTAATTTATACTACCATCTTCTGCAAGAAGTTTGGCGTGTTCAGGTAATGATTTGGTTTCTGAAAATCACCATTTACTACCACCTTCATGTAATCATTTTATTTCATTCTTTAGAAGAGACCTTAATGTAGTGGTGCATTCCAGAGTTGTTTCCACCTAATATCAATCTTCCTGTTGTTTTCCTTTCTTTGAATAAGGAAAATGCATTTCTTTTGTTGCAGTGGATCCAATATTTGAAAAATAAAAAATAAAAAAAATTGCTCGATGCTTGAAGTAAGTGCATTCCTGGTCATAGAGAGTTTCCATCACTAGCTTTCATTTTCACAACTTATTTTATTGCTACCTTCTTTCTTTGTCCTAGTGGTGGATCCTTCTATCCCAACCAACATGATGGAAATAAACTAGCTCTAGCTATAGCGAATTTGATCACTTTGGGGAATCTGAGTTGAATGTATATTAATTTTGGTTAACTTAAAAAGGCTTATGTGTGAAACCTAATGTTAGACATAGAAAATACAATTTAATATTTCTTAAAATATAGAACAATGTATTTTTTTAACACACGACTGTTCAAAATTTTTTAGGCATTGTTTGGGATTCACGTCCTTCAAGGATGTTATTTAATCACACAATTAATATTGTCTGTGATAATGCAATCGAGTCATCGTCAAATATGACAATTTCATTAACATTGCAATGTCAGATAATATATGTCTAACATGTACCTAATGTCAAGGTCATTATCGCATAGGACACCCAACGTCCAAAGATTTCTCGGCTCAAAGCAACATTGTAGTTGTCGTGACAAAGCAACACTAAAGTCGATGTTCTTTGCAAGTCTGACAATCCGGCAGTCTAAGTGATTTGACAATGAAAACCCTGCTTGTTTACTGCATTTCCGCACTGCAGTCAATAACACTGTTTGCATTGCCACCGCCAGTGTCAATGTCCGAAGCCGAAGCTATCTGGAGCATGTGGTCACCGCCAATGTGGATTCCTGAAGGTGAAACTACCTGGAGCCTGGGATCATGACTTCTTACACTTCACATTAGTATCAGTAGTGATCGGAAGTTTATTGTATGTTAAGTCTATTACTACATCCAGAGGTCTCTCAAAAATATTTGACATAGAAATTGGTTGTCTATCAAGTCTATTGCAACTTTGGCATAAATTGTTCTGTAATTTTAGAATGTTGATTCAAACATGCTTACAGTTTCTCACGTTCACGAGTATCCAATTTTATAATTTCCTTCTGAGTGTATTCAGGCATGGAGTAATATTTGGTGTCACTTACCAATATTCCATACCATTTTGTGTGCCACGATGTCTTCCACCCCTATGATGAAAGATATATTCTGATGTGATCTGCAACATTTGATACACTTGCCAGATCTGTGTTGCTAGAAGAAGCTATGTACTTCAACAAAGGAACATTTTGTAGGTGACTTGGACGTCCCTTCCAATTTATAACAATAAAGCAAATAAATTCAACATACAAATATTCAAGCAGGCTTTTCAACCAAACAAATGATTGAATATAGGGAGAATAACAGTCACAGCATATTTGATTTTTTTTCCTCTCATCTTTTGTTGTCTAACATGATTTGTTTCCCCCAAATATGACGTCACATAAAACCACTCCCTCGTCTTTGAATTGGGCCTGAATCAAATATCTAAGTTGTCTCAGATGTTGATGACCAAGAACATTACAACGAAGGCACCTTAAAACCCAAGTTTTCAATGATAGAGGGAAATTAACACTTAGCAAAGTATGGAATGTTGAATAACCAACCAATGCAGGAAGGCCAAATCTAGAAGAGACAAGCTATTCAAAAAGATGGGATAGATCTAGCTGGAAACACCAATGAAGTCTAAGACCTGAAATTGATATTCAACTCGTTTTTTTTTACGAAGCAAGAATTTGATGATCAAGTTGAAATCTATAAAAGGCTGTCCACAGGCTTCATTATTGTACATTTTTTTTTTTTTTTTTTNATCGCAGTCATTACAGAAAATAATATTAGTTGTATTTTGTAACCCAATTTATCTAAATATAGAATATTTGAGGTTTTTGTATTGTGTTTTCCAATCTTTGGTATTGTTTTTTATTTTATTTTGTACTTTTTATTTGTGTGTCGTTAAACATGGATGACAAGATTTTCTTTCTGCATCCCAACACTTTGATTTAAATAAAGGCTACTCTGTTCGCTCCTTACATTTTACATGGAAGAATAATTTTTCATAGGACATACTTATGTGGCACCCACCCTATACTTAAATAAAGAAATGGGAGGACCTGTCCTGCTTTCATTCTTCGGGGTCCCGTAAATAGAATGAATTAAGGACTCTATTTCAACAAGGCAACTCAGGTGTTGACGTCATGTTCCTGTTCGATATTTTGCATATATTACAGCTTCTTCTATTTGATAATATCCGTGCATATAAAAAATGTTGTGTCATATGTGTGTGTGTGTGTGTTTCAATGAAATTTGTGAATCGAACAACACCCTGCAAATTGGAAGATGCTTTACGTTTGGACCAAAAATAATCTATTAATATATATCAATATTAATACTATTGGAATAAATATAAACACTTTCTCTTTAAATTTTCCTTGTTTTCTCCCCCTCTATTATCCCTTTGTGGTTCTATATTTAGTCGCATTTCTATGATCACGACCTCCCAGATTCACGGATTGGAAGATTCTCATATTTATCTATATATTCACACCATGGGCCCGAATGATTGCGGTCCCTTTCAATACTTAGCAAATTATATGACCATCAGGTCCCAAGTTTGCAGTATCCAACACTTATGTCCCATGTTTCATCATATACATCTTGCACCCAAAAAACTTTTGTGATCTGCAATTTATGCTTTTACTAGTGAGAACTCACCAGGGGTTCGAAAAGATTGGCATTGATAAATGAACAATAGATGTTGTTCTATGAGATACTTATTCCTTTTTCCCTTTTCTTCTTCCCGTCTATTATCACTTTTTGGTTATATACTTAGTCGCCTTTCTATGATCGTGGGTTCTAGGGTTGGTTGGCTGACCGATCTTCATCTCCATATATATCCTCACATGATGAATCCGACCGACCATTGTTCCTTTCCATACTTAGCCAATTTTATGGCTCTGGTTGTCGGGTTGGCGCTTTTGAACTCTATTGATTCTTGTTCCATGATATACATCTTGCACTAAAAAATTTTGTGATCTACAATTCCACCGCAAACTCCTCGAAATCACAAGCTTCACTCTACCAGGGTTCACAAATGTTTCAAAGCATATGTCGTTGCCTTCCATCCCCACTAACTCCGTGCCATTCCCAATGCACATTAATTATGATCTTACTAGTGACAATTGAACACACTAGTACGAAACAATTGGCATTAACAATAAAAAAAACCTCGAGGACATCTCCCATTAACCCGCATTAAACCACCATTTACAGTACTCAGAATGACCGTCATTCCTTTCTATACTTAGCCAAATTTTTCCACATTTTCCATGATATACATATTTCACCCAAAAAATTTCCTAATCTACAATTCCACCATGGGCTCCTCCAAATCGCAAGCTTCACGTTACCCAGATCCATAAAAAGTTTCAAACCATTTATGGCTCTCTTCCATCCCCGCCACAATCGTGCCCTTCCCAATGTACATTAATTATTTCATCCTCTAAATTAACTTCCATTGTTTTGTGACCTGCAAATAACACCCGGACCTCCCCCATATAAAAATTGACTATCGGACTCCAACATCATCCCCTCTTCCATGTTACACATTATGCATTCAAATGTTCTGAGCGATACAATTTGACCGTTGAGGCCTCACATCTTCTGGGGAGACCTTGTCACCCTATTTTGGATCCTCGGGTTGGCGGGTTCACAGAATCTCCAATTCCTAGTCACTGTTTCCTGTGTCGGCCATCCTCGTACTTCTTTCCAAATATTCAACAACAAAGGTTTAATGATAATATGCCATCATGCAACAACCGTAAAGATCGTCATTAATAAGAAAAATTCTCGAGGACTAACTATACCTACACAACTTGTCCAGAAACATGCAGAGAATATCTTGCCAGGTAATGGGAAAGATATTACAAATTTCAATATATTAGCGAAAATACGTCCAGTCCACTGTTTCCCTATTCCATAATTAGACACTTTTTCGATTGTGGGTTCCTGGATTGATGGGATATAAATTGTGTTTCGAATCTTCACGACTTGCAAACAAAGTTCCGTGATATACAATTTGTCCACTGGAATGCCCCGTCATGATCCTGACCATCCGTCGTTCCTTTCAATACTTAGCCACAAATTGGATGTATCTTCATGACGTGGTACATTTACAATGTATCAAGTCTGGCCTACTGTTTCCGTGTTCCTTTTCTATTACGAGTTCTCGGACTGGCGAGCTCAAGATTGTGTTTCCAATGTTTCACGAATAGCAAACAATACCCAGAATTTCATGATATATAATTTGTCCATAGGAATGCACCATCATGCCCTCTTCTGTGTTACATGTTCTGCAGTCAACACTCCCGAGAGATACAATTTGACCCTCGCGCCCTCACCTCCGTTGGTTGTATCGTGTATCCCTATTTTGAAGCGCCACCAACCACTTTCGATAATTATCTATTCCTTAATTGTTGTTCCATGTCCCTGCCACCTTCCTACTTCGCTCTGGATATGCAATTGGAAAGATTTAATGTTAACACTTCGTCATGCATGAACCTTAAACATGTCATTAATGAGAAAAAGGCTCAAGGCGATCTCCCACACTTCTTCCATATACAAATTGATTGTTGGACTCCCATATCATCCCCTCTTCCGTAGTACACATTTTTCACTCAAGTTCTGAGACATACAATTTGACCCTTGGAAAGTCACGTCTCCTAGGGAACCATTGTCAACCTAATTCTTAAGCCCATCCGACCACTTTCCATACTTTCCCATTTCATGGAATCTCTTTCTCGGATCCTCGGGTTGGTGGGTTCACGAAATCTCCAATTCTTAGTCACTGTTTACTGTGCCCGCCACCTTCACATTTCTTTCAAAGTATGCAACGACCAAGGTTTAATGCTAATAGTTCATCATGCAACAACCGTACAGAACGTCATTAAAAAGAAAAAGGCTCGACAAGACAATGGAATTTAAATGAAGCTCGACTCCTCGAATTTAAATGAATTTATTTTCTCTTATTTTCTCTTTTTTGCCCAGAGACATGAAGAAAAGATCTTGCCATGTAATGGGATATATATTACAAGTTTCAATATATTAGCGAAAATGAACCTGCCCAGTCATTTCCCTATTCCATACTTGAGCCACTTTTTCGATTGTGGGTTCTCGAATAGGCGCACTCATGTTTTCACTTTCATTGTTATGTGTCCTGCAAACATTACCCGAACTTCCGCGATATACAAATTTACCTATGGATTGTCCCACCATTCCCTCTTCTGTATTATGTGTTTTTCACTCAAAATGTTATGAGACATATAATTTGACCCTCAGGCCCTCACCTCTAATGGTTATACCTTGTAATGCTATTTTGAAGCCTGCCCGACCACTTTCGATAATTAGACACTCCTTAATTTCTCTTTCCTGTCCCCACGACCTTCATACTTCTTTGTTATTATGAAATTAGTAACCTTTCATGCTAACAACTCACCATGTAGGAACCGTCAACATTGTCATTAACGAGTGAAACGCTTGAGGAGATATCCCATTAATATGAATTAAACCAAGATCTGTGTAGACTTATATTATCCCTTCTGATTGTTCATCTCAAACATGTGTCGTCGCGTTGGCCCATTCACAAAATCTCTAATCCTTAATTTCTCATTGTCGTTGATCCGAATTATTTTCGGCACGAAATGAGAGAGAAGATATAATAAATAAATGCACAGAGGTATCATGGATATCCAATAATATAACAAAAATATATTAGATATGAAACCATAAACACAGAGATATAGTAATACACAATTTCTATTAATGAAATAAATGTACAGATACCGTAAAAATACAGAGTAAAAGACTCGCTAGAATGGTGGCAACTTATCTTTGAGAAGAGAGGTGACAGATGCAATGATTTGCAAGAATACTATTACAATGAGGCTCTGAAGGCCCTTTTACAATAAACAAGAATGCCAAAAACCCTAGACATTCAAAAACCTAACCCTAGGAGATGAAGCGCCAAAAGTCATGTGGGCCCCGTTTGGGTAAGTTAGTACATCAACTTCCCAGGGTCGTAACTTTTGCATATGATCTCCGTTTTAGGCGTATGATAGCCCGTTGGAAAGGTATCGTAGAGGAGATTCATTTTAGGCATAATATCAAATGAAATTTCATATTTCAATTAAATTTTCCCAAAAAACATCATATAGGGCCTCAAAATGGCTCCGGAAGTGAAAACTGCAAAAAATAGTAAATTGCCAGAAAAATGTTTTGAGCCAGTTGGAAAAGGTGGGTGGCCACCGATATCCACCTGGATCAATCCTCCATCCTTAGGAATCCATTGTCTCCATTTCATTGATTTCCCGGGGAGAGGAAAAAGTGTTTGCTAAATCTGAATCTTGGTGAGTTGCTTGCCTTGTTGGAGACGTCACACTACTTAGTTTGTGGAAGTTTTTCACAAACCTGTTGAGGCTGAGGTTGTTCAACAAGTTGAGCCGCATGAGAGGAAAATGTGCATAAGGAATATTTCCACTTTGATGCAACCTTGTCGACCTACTTCTGTTGGATAAAAGGTGCCTGGTACGACGCTGTAGGGGTTGCAGTGTCCTTTTGTTTCCCTTTTGAACAGATTGTGAAGAAGCTGAATTTTGCAGTATGAGATACTACCTTGCGACACTTTTTAGGTGGAACAATAGTTGGAACTACCTATGGTATTATATACAGATGAACCCCCAAAGTAACAATGACACTACGGGGTCGAGACTCATAAACAACATGGCGTCTCCACATATATGGTTGGCCCAAGAGAACATCACAGACATCCAGTGGGGCAACATCACATAATACCTCATCCTTGAAGGGTTGGATGTTGTATGACAATCGACACTGTTGGATGACACAAAGATATCGTCCTTGGAAAATCCACCCAATGTTGTATGGCTGCAGGTGTGGTGTTGTCGACAATCCCAACTGTTTGACGACCTCTGCTGAGATGAGGTTCTCCTGGCTTCTGCTATCAACAATAAAATGCAGTGGGGTCCTCTTCACCCACATCTATGAATGAAAAAGGATCTCCCCCTCTTAAGGATATGTTGGTTCTTCTGGTTGAATTTCTGTGGTCATGACAATAGCAGTGGGGTCTACGTCAATATTGAAAACGTGTTTTCCCAAAAAACATCGTTTAGGGCCTCAAAACGGCTCCGAAAGTGAAAACTGCTAAAAATAGTAAATTACCAAAATTGCTAGAAAACTATTTTGAGCCAGTTGGAAAAGGTGGGTGGCCACTGATATCCACATGGATCATTCGTACCCTCCATGTTTGCACTTCTATGTATGCAATTACTAGTCTTTAATGCTAACAACGCATCATGCAACAACCATCTAAATTGTCATTAATGAGTGAAAGTATCGAGGAGATCTCCCATTCACACGCATTGGACCAAGATTTGCTCAGGGTTATATTATCCCTTCCAACTCTTCATTTCAAACATCATCTGGAGAAAACCAACGTTCTCGTAAACTTGTGGTAGCAACTCGACAACAATTATGTGGAGATACAGTGAATATCTTCAGACGTGAGGACCAGAAATTCCAATGGTCTAGGGAATACTCTTACTATTCATCATGTTCCTCCCAAAACAAAGTGATTTGGACCTCTAGAATTTCTCATGCAGGTTGTGCCCCTGAGGTTTTTGATTGTAAGGAGGTGGTCTCTTGGTGCGCTGAAAAATATATTTCAAGCCAAAGAATTATTCCACTGCACGACCATTCTCCTGTTTCTTTGTCACCTCAGGTCTTTCGCAAGATGTTAATATTGTTGGATCAAACATTGAACTTCATAGGACAAGATTGCAAGCAGATCCTAGAAAAACATGATAATGGGTTGGACCTCTTACCTGAGTTCCTCGAAGACCCAAAAACAGTTCCTGAAGATATCACAAAGTTGCAAGTCAGTTCCTTTAGAAATCCATTTTGGGAAATTACTTGGCTGTTTACAAGAATAATGGGACAGGCATCCACGACAAGCATTTCCCATATAGTTATTTATATTTTGTGCTTCACATTTAAGGAACAATTCATTTTTGATTGGGGGAAGCTAATTTCCATTGAAATATGTTCCCAACTATCACGATTCAAAGAATCGAATAAATTTTATATGTCATCCTACTTGATTTCCACAATAATGCATTGTTGTGCATTTCCAAAACTATCTTTGTCCAAGAAAATAAACTATGAATTCAACCCAAAAACATTTTGGTACTAGGCCTTATGGAGGCACAAGGCCTCCCGTTGTTTTTATGAGGTTTTCAATGAATTTGTCTCAATTTTCAAAGATTTATTTTTAGGAAAGGATGCTCCCTGGATGTCTGGCCAAGAAACCAAGTTTTTGGACAGGAAGGGGACACTTGAATGAAAGGAAAATTATAGTGTAATAATGATCTTTGGCTCCAAGGAAAATCCTTCTTTCCTTCCATGTCACATCACAGATCATATGTTTTTTACAAAAATAGAAAGGCAATACAACCAGTGGTTGCATTTTTTCCATGGCAAGATAAAAAAAGAGTTCATTCATCTGCCCTGGAAAGTTGGGGACTTCGTGTGCAAAAACGTCAACAAGATTGACAAATTCGTAGGCCATTTCAAGAACTTGAACCTAAAATATGTTGAAAGGCTAAAAGGGTTCGACTCTAATGGGATTTTTCGAGAACATTTACTATCAGTTGGCTTTATCATCTCTTTTATCCATAGATGCTTGACTGAAGGTAGATATGGTGACAAAAACACTCTTGCTTCTGAATATTGCGATGCAGATACATTGCAAAGCGCAACTGAATTGTACAGACAACATGGAAAACGATCCAGTGAGAAGAGTGTCCAGTCCCCGGCCAACACTCCCAAGAGAATGACATCATGACGAATCGCTTCAATGGTCCACCCCAATAAGAAAGAGACCCAGAAATATTCAAACGAAGGAGGAGATAAGAACCCTCCTCGCGGAAAAATTGATAGTTCTCACAAGCTTCCCCTAACAAAGAAGAGAAAAACATTGTAGGGAAGGTGAAAGAACCCAAAATTGAAAGTGAGCACATGAAACTTGAAACTTTTGTGGATTCCCTGTTGCACAAATTTGATCCTCCCGTGGATGCGATGCACCATAGTTACACAATGGAAATAACCGAGACCAACATTTTTTATGAATATGAATCCTCCGTATTCCAGAGCATTGTTTTTTACATCCAATCTAAAAATTTAATCATTGAAAAGAGAGATGTAACAAATAAGAAAGCCAAATCTCATACATATATTAAATTTAGGAAAATGCAGTCGTCCCAAATCTTTTGATTTCACCACACAACCACTGATGCTCTTGATGATTCCATTGGAGGAATTGAAGTGGATAATGTCAGACTGAACGACCAAATCAAATTGGAGGAGGATTTCATTGCTACCCTAGTGCTTGCTAGTCCTTTAGAAAAAAATGTGTCTGCCACCCCTGCAGCCAAGTTAAAAGGATCCTCCAGCCTCCTCACATCCTGTAGAGCCTTTGTAGAGAAGAACATCAAGAAAATAATGCAACTAATTATTGAAGCCTAGGAAACATCACAAAATATATCTTCCTTTCGAAAGAGGGCAAATTATTTGCACAGACATTTGCAGACGAATTTAAAAAATGAAGAATTTTTCTTTGAATAGACGATGATCCCTTTTTCCAACCATTCCATCAACAACTCGGATCTGAAAATACGACAAGAGGATCTCCCCTCCCCAAATTGGATCAAACAATTAAAATCATGATGGAAAAATAAAGTTAAGAACTTGCAGCTCAATGTCGAATCATGCGAACAAGCCATATCAGAGAAAGAAGAATTATTCATAAAATTGATTCAAATAGACTTATCCAGACGTACCAACGAGGTTCAAGACCCAAACTTAATCCTCAAATCCTTGTCCTTGACCAGGAAAGCCTTCGATGAACAACTTGATATTTTAAAGGGGTCGTCTTTAGAAAATTTTTACGACATCCTTGAATATGGCGAAGATGACGTCGAGAACTGGTTAGTGGACTATTCGACACACAATGAAGAAATTGAACACGCTTTGCATAGTATTTCTATGGATCTAAGGAAATTAGAAAATGAGATTTTCGACATAGAAATCTGGGATGATATCAACATGGCCCCCATGAGAAGCTGCATTGAAGAATGGCTCCAACAGAGAATGGACAAGCTCGCCGACAAAGGTCAACAACCGGTTGGCACGATTCCAGTGGTCGTCGACGACAACAAAAAAAATGCATCAGATTCATAGTAAGTCTATACTGATCACAAATTTCTTTCTTTATCAATCTAGTTATTCTACCTCTTTAAGTAGAAATATATAACCAAAGACTCATAACTTCCAATTTCTTCTTTTCAGGTCTTCCTCTCTACCGTCGCACACTTCTTCTTTCTACAATACTATTTCTTGTACTTATTTATTTTATGGTCTGCGGGAGCCCCAATCTCAGTCTATATGAAAAACACATTTAAATTTCCATAAATATGGAACAGATTCTAGAAATATTTAACAAACATTATCAAATTTTGATAAATTTCAAAGAAAACTAATTCAGGAACAATTTTTGTGTGCTTCTTTCAGAATACTAATTTTTTTTTCCTTCAACTATGTTGGATGTCAGGAAATTGTGTTTATTATATTTGAATGTTTAATGTGTGTGATTCTTGGTCTCGTTTTCCAGGAACCTTTATTTCAATTCATTGAGACATAAATTTTATAAGTCCCATGTTTGAACTATACACACCCCAAGAAAAAACTGCCTCGTTCACATATTAACCTTGGGGGTCATCTACTAGCCCAATGTCTTATGGCTGGCCTGTGACACACTGCCACGAGTCATCCTCTACATGGATACCACCTATACTTCAAGCTGCTTCCCACGTGTCTCTTCTTGGTCCCGCCATAACAGTGCATTTATTCCCATTCCAACCTGGCAGGGACTACGCTACCATGCAACACTTGTTAGATAAGTCATTGTTTTGTCAAAACTTGTAATATTATTAGATAAGTCATTGTTTTGTCAAAACATTGAAAGTATCGAAATATATTGTTTGTGCTTTCTAAAAACTATATAAGGAGTTTTGAAATATAAAAATATAAAAAAAATTCGTAATGTGATTTTGAAATGTTGCATTTATAATTATATTAGATGTTACTTCGCTTACAAGTTTTGTGAAATTAAACGATCGAGAGATCTGTATTCAACCCGTGGATGTATGGAATATGGTTCCAATTGAACTTTCGAGTGTAACTTGTAAGGGACTTATGTACTAACTGTTTATCATCACTATTTTGTTTGGGAAGGGATGCAATGTATTTAATTTTTCAAAACTTAAATTTACCAACAATTTGTATTAATAATAATAAAATAATTTATATTAATAATAATAAAATTTAATATATTAACTAACATATAATTTTACTAAAACAATTAAGTATAAAATTCAAAAGTTCAAACAATAAAATTATTGAAGAATAACTTTGGTGTTCCGCAATTTCTCCATAACTAAGTTGATACCATAATATCTTACCCATTGGTGGTACTGGTCCTTCGATTACGAACAAATTTTCACATTCAATGTCTATTTCATTAGCCTCCTCAACTAATGTCCAGGTTGCAACATCACATTCTTGTCTCCTCCAAAACTGTTATCCATAAATAATAAATAATTTAAAGCATGGAAATAAATGTCCATAGTTATTTTAAATATAAAATTTATACTTAATCACAATCACCCTCTACGAGGGTAATCTCAGAAAGAATTTTCATTTAGATATCAATATAAATGACGTACTAGTTAACTCAAAAACCATAAGAGAAATTACTTATCTAAGATCCTCGTGCTACCTTTTATAATAGAAAATTTGCTCAAAATTATATTAGAGTATAATTGTTTTTACATCTTCTTGTCCATAACATGGTCAAGTCAGTAAAACTAGACCAAAAATCCCAAAATGTCAGAAATAAACTATTTAGGAATATGCTTTCTTACAAATCTCAGTGGACCAATACTTCAAAATGAAAATCTAGATAAACCATAATACTAGATGAAAAGGTAAAATACCCGATCCTTTTACCCAGATCTATAAGTAAAATTCCAAAAATATTATAAGCAGACTCAAAATACTAGAATAAGAAAGATGTCAGAAAAGGATGAGATGATTTATGGGACCTGCAGTCCCGTTTTCCCACTTGTAATATGCAATTTTTCCTTCAGGTTCATGAATAGCTTGTTTAGATAGTTGATCTGCCTCCTTGTTAAATTCCCTGAATATATGTTGGAAGCTAATTTCTTGATTTTTTTTTATTAATTCCTTTGTTCTGTGCTTCCATCCTTCAATGGCACTAGCCTATAGTCTTCCTCTATTGTTTATCCATTCTATAACTACATTTGAGTCTTCCAGAGCATGAAGTTTTTGTAGGGAAAAATGTGTAGCTAGTGTGAGAGTTTCCCAAACTCCCAATAGTTATTCCTTTGTATTGGTTCCTTCCCCGCAGTTGAAAAACCATCTATATATTGATGAATATGGAGTTTTGATAACACCCCCGGCTCCACACTACTTTCCACCTAAATGTGCTACCCAATCAAAACATGAAATAGAAAATCCACATGATGATTAATCAAACAAGATCTTAAAGGGATACATTTTTGAGTTGTTGGGTGACTGTTGAGAGTTCCGAGAATCTTGATAACGACAAAGAGAACTAATGGAGAAGATTTCTTGAAGAATTCTTTGTTTCTCTCTATCCAAATAAACCAGCAAGTAAGGGCTACAAGAGTAGAGGAGACAACTTTTTCCTCTGTCAAAGAAGTAAAACAATAAGATAATGTAATCCCTTCCCAAATTTTTTTAAGCTTTTGAATGGTTTTTACTCTTTCCCAGACTAGTTTGGTGAATGTGAACTGAATGAAGAGGTGGTTAATTGTTGGCATGTTTTACAAGAAGAGTGTACTTGTCATTGATGGCAACAACAACAACGACAAATACAAGCAATCTCAAAAGAGATAACACTTTCCAGAAGTACAGACGAGGTCCAAGAGACAGAATCGTAGGAGGAGCAAAGGTCAAGAACTTTGAACACTTAGAAAACCTTCTAAGTCAGAGAGATCAAAATCTTAGGAGAGAGGGTGAAAGTGACCATTGGATCATAGCACAGAGGACCAACAAACGTCTAATCGAACCAAGGTGCACTAGCCTTAATGCTTTACGCACACAGGAGAGAGGACTTACCAAAGTTTTGAAATAGCTGAAGTAATTTGAGACCGTTCATCAAAGAGGAGAATTTGGTTCGTTGATCATCAAGATATAGGTGTCAGTAGACCATGAGTTTAGGAGGGAGAAAAGTTTGAGATTTGAAATCCCCGAAGTCCGGAGAGCTGGAGTAAATTTCAATCGTCAGATCTAGAAGCATACATGGAGACAGATCTTGAGCTCCGAAGAAATCTCACTTCAAGAATTTCTAGTTGAGAATTGAAATTCCCAAAGCCCGTAGAGCCGGAGTAAATTTCAACCATCAGATCTAGAGGGATATGTGGCAACAAATCATGAACTCTAGAGAAATCACTTCGAGAGTTTTCAGTTGAGATATGAAACTCCCGAAGCTTGGAGAGCCGAAGTAAATCTTGATCGTCCGATCATTTGAAATATATCTCAGTCATCAGATCATCCAGAGTAAATCTCAAGCATCGGATCGTCTGAAGTGGATCTGGGCCATTTGATCCAGAAGAGACGTGGCGTAAATCTGTAGAATTTGGGTAAAGGCCCAAAGTAAGCCTCAACCATCTGATTCAAGGGGACACGTGTCATTAGATCATGGACTCCGAGAGCAAGTGAGTGTAGAGGAGTTGAATCTCCTGAAGGCCAAAGTCCCGAAGTGAACGAGGACTATTGATTTCAGGAGGACATGTGGAAAGAATATGTGGACTCCGACTAAAAGAATTCTGGGAGAGTGTGAAGGTTGAGAATTGAAATCGTCGAAGCTCGGATTAGAGAAGAAGATCTCAACTGTTGATCGAGAAAGGGGACACATGACCGTTGATCTAGTTAAGAGGTAAAATCCCCGAAGTAGAGGCAGAGCCATCAATTGAGAAGGACAAGTTTCCATAGATCATCAACTTTGGAAGATTGACATACGGAGGAAAGCAGGGTTTGAGATTTGAAACTCCCGAAGCCCGTATCACGAAATAATTCGTAGTCATTCATTTGGAAGGGAGATACGTGTCAATAGATCATGGATATATGGGATCACACGTGGAAGGATGCAGATAACAGTCATTGATCGAGAGGCATCGCCAAGGGATTGGAGATCAATGGTCGTGCTCAGTTGTGGGGTCAGAACATGCTATGGTCTTAATTTTTCTTGAGCGGGCCACAATCAAAACCATGGTATCACCAAAGACATATGTGGAGCTCTGTAGTGAATTGTGGGGCGAAAAGCAGGTTGCCCTCAAACCGCCTTTGGCTGTGCCCACAATCACATGGTCACATGATAACATCAACCAAGTTCACATCAGTGGAAGATAAGGGAAGGAGCTAGCGCTTCTAGGATCCACATCGGAGGTTACACATTGAAAATTCAAAAAGGCCTCTACGTGTATAATCCAATGATGTTGATCAAACAAAATCTGATCAAAGGGTTGTTGTTTCACTTCATGGTTTCTTGATCAATTACGATTAAGTTACACTACCTGAATCATTGTTTCTAAGCATTGGAATCATGATTCCTGAGCATTTTTTAGATTCCTGACTTGAGCGTTGGAGATGCGGAGTGTAACGGATGATGAGAGCAGGAATAAAAGTAAAATGTCGTGACAGAGAGATGTTTTTATTTCTTTGTAAAGAAAGTTGGATAGTTATCCACGCATGTAGAAGTCAGCCAAGCGTATGTGCGAAAGTGAAGAGGGGAGGCATAGCGCATAGAACAAACATGACGCACAAATCATAAAAAACAGAAGAACAGAAAGCGTAAGAAGATGCGAGCAGGAAGACACTGATGCAGGAAGAGCAGAGCAGTGTAGCAGAATAATGATGAGACTGGTAAGCCATTGATAAATATTGTATCACTGTAATAAATTTTAGCAAGCAAAGATTTATATCTCAAGGTGGTAAGGTGGTTCTAGGGAGTATTTTCATCCTCAGAGTTTCAAGTGGATGCTTGAACATAGGGAGTTGTATCTTCCATCTGGTTGCAGCCAGAAAAACCAAGGTGGTAGGGTGGTGCAAGGGAGAACCATTGTTCTCTATTATACAAGTTGGTACCTATGTGACTGGAAGTTGGTGCTTCCATCCAGTTCGTCCTAGAACACTCACGGAGTTGGTGCTTCCTTCTAGTGGGTGCTAGAGAAACCAGAGAGTTGGTGCTTCCTTCTAGTGGGTGCTAGAGAAACCAAAGAGTTGGTGCTCTCAGCAAGTTGCAGCTTGTTAAAGAAGAGGTTGTAGCCTCATTTTGAGTTGGTTCTCAAAGAAATATGATGTACATAACTTAAAAGACTGCCTATCATTCAAAGAAGAAGAGGTTTTCTCCCTTTATGGTTTTCCTCATGAATATATGTCTCTGTGTATATCATATGTTTGATTGATGTTTGTTATTTATGCTGCTCATGTCTTGCATAATATTGATGATCACTTGGACAAGGTTAATAATATTTTAATAGGCATAAAATTGTTTAATTATAGTAACAATTGATTCACCCCCCCTCTCAGTTGTCTTAGTAATTCCACCATTTGGTATCAGAGTGGGATCGTTTTATTTAAAGGTAGATCGGTAAGCTTAAACAACTCTTATGGAACAAATCTTGCCTTTTGGAAGGTTAGAATGAGAACATGCATCATGGCCTTAGGTGCTGATGTTTGGGAGGTTGTAGAGACTGGATATACAAAACCTATTGTGTTAGCTTCCAAAGATGATAAGTTAGAATTTAGCTTCAATGCAAAGGCAATGCATGATATCTTGAGTGGGCTTGCTGAAGATGAAATTGTAAAGGTCATGCAACTTGAATCTGCCAAAGAAATGTGGGATAAACTTATTAGCAGTTATGAAGGAGATAAGAAAGTAAAAGATGCCAAACTTCAGAGACATAGATTGAAATTTGAACAACTAAAGATGAGTGAGGATGAAACAGTTAGTAAATATTTTTTAAGAGTTGAGGATCTTGTGAATGCCATGAAGGGTCTTGGTGAGAAGATTGAAGACACATTTTTAGTTCAAAAGATTTTAAGATCTCTGGCTGATAGATTTAATCCAAATGTTTCTACAATAGAAGAACTGAATGATCTTAAAATTTGGCTATTGATCAACTCGTACGAATTCTAAATTCTTATTAAATGAGGATTAGCAAAGATAAATCCACCACTAGAGAAGCATATTTTAAAGCAGACAAGAATACTGATTCGGAATTAGATGATATTGAGGCAAAATTTGTGAGAAGGTTAAAGAAAGGATCAGGAAAATACCAAGGCAAGTTTCCCTTCAAATGTTTTAACTGTGGAAAGATAGGTCACTTTTCACCTAAGTGTCCACACAAGATGAAGGACTAGAACTTGGAAGGTGAAGAGAATTACAAATCCAAGATATTTGGTAAAAAGAAAAGTTTATGTGTAAACAGTGATGACTCTTCATAAGACACAGATAGTGACTCTTCCTATGAAGATAAGGTTAATGAATTTATGCTTATGGCCAAAGAGGATTATGATAATAAAATAACAGGAAATGATGTTAATGATGAAGAATTTGTGGTTGATATGGAAGGTGAACTAATCAATGCTTTAGAAGAGATTGACAGACTCAAACTTAAGAAGAGAAAACAAAAACAATTGTTGATGTAGTTTGAAAAGAATCGTAAAAAACCCAATGAAGACTTTGCCCCACTAAAAGTGGAGTTAGAAGAGGAAAATAAAATAGAGGACACTCTGAAACAATAGTTATCAGAGAAGAAGGAAATATGTGAAGGCTTGGAAGAAGAGGTAGTAAAAACTAGAAAAGAGAGTTTTTTGAACAAACTTTCCTCAGCTTCCAAGGAGAGTTTTTTCGAACAAACAAGCAGAGTAGCCATGGGATCCCCTTTATCCCCAATTGTAGCCAACCTCTACATGGAGAAGTTTGAGAAAAATACCCTTGAAACATACCCCCTCAAACCATCCACATGGAAAAGGTATGTGGACAATACCAACGTCAAGTGGCCTCATGGAAAAGAAGAACTAGACAGATTCTTTGAGCACCTCAATGGAATTTCTGAGAACATTAAATTCACCATGGAACTAGAAGATAACAATAGCATACCCTTCCTAGACATGCTTATAACTAGGAAACATGATGGCACACTTGGCCACAAGGTTTTTAGGAAGAAAACTCACACAGAAATCTACCTTCACGCTGAATCCCACCACCACCCCTCCCAAAAGATGGGGGTTCTCAACACCATGGCCACAAGGGAAACAAGAATTTCCGACAAGGAACATCTTAAAGAAGAAATAGATCACTTAACTAACATCTTAAAGAACATTGGATATAGATATAGAGACATCAAAAAGGCAATAGATAAGAAGGAAAGAAGGACTCGTACACAGAATGATCAAACCTCAAACATTAAAGCCTTTCTTCCCTACATTTGGGGTGTCACAGATAAGATTGTCAAGGTTTTAAAAAGAAAAGAAATTATGACCTCCTTCAAACCCCTAATTACTATCAGACAAAGAATGAAGTCTGTAAAGGACCCTATAGATATCTGACAAGAGAAAGGCATCTACAAAGTGTCCCGTTCATGTGGGAAATGTTACATTGGTGAAACCGGATGATCATTCCAGGTAAGGATTAAGGAACACAAAGAAGACATTAGAAAGGAACGTACTCATACTTCCGCCTTAGCAGAACACTCCCTCAAAACCAAACATCATGTTTTCCTTGAGGATACCAAGATACTAGCAAAAGAGGGTCACTACTACAAAATACGCTTAAGAGAAGCTATAGAAATAATCAAGCACCCCAACAACATGAACAAAGACGATGGCCTGGAGGTAAGTAGCTTTTGGCACCCATTAATCAACCAAATAAGGGTATGACACCAACCTTTTCCTTTCCTTTCCCTACTTGTTTTGGTTTAATTCGAATAGGTTCTTAGGTTTAGGGGTCTATCTAGTCTTACTACTACTATAAAAATTCTAATTTAAAACTTGTCACTATACACTTTATTAATTAAAACCTAATCCTTTTACAAACCCTAATACCCTCATTAGATATTATTACCCTACAAACTTATATTAAAACACTATCAATTCTAATAACTAGATATAACTAAAACCTGAGTGCTTAAATAAAAAACCTAAATGAGTAAGGAAAACTAGATTTCACACTATTTTCTATTTTGACACCTAACTACAATATCCACACTTAGGTAATAAGCATTGATTCTCAATATTAATACAAATATGTAATGATATGATATTAATATCCTAAATCACAAATAATCACAAATAACCCCCTACATATACACTAACACTACTAAATAATTAATTAAGAGTAAAACCTAATTACCTAAAACCCTAAAACAAATAAATAATTAAACCCCACTACTTATATACCAACACTATTAAATAATTAATTAGGAGTAAAACCTAATAAATTACCTAAAACCCTAATCAAATCATTAAAAGCCTCGTATAACCTAGATTTTTTATACTTATACATACTAATTATTATTATCAAAACCCTAGATTTAAGTCTCATTAATTAAATTAAATTCCAAAATTAGGACAACCAACTTAATTAAATAACTTTTAAATTGTCTTGCATTTAAAGTATTAATTTACGACGATCAACTAGCTCTCACTCGACGATTAGTCCTGATGATGAATCCTGATTCGGATTCGAAACGTCGACGACAAAATGACACCAACTGTGGATTATCTGAACAACACATGTGAAACTCCTCACCACAAAAACTTAAAAACAACAAGAGATGGAGAAGTTGAAAGCATTGTATCTCCAAAATCTTCCAAGCATTAAAGCCTCAACATAACTAAATGACATTCTGAGAAAACAAAGATCTCCTTTGTTGAATACTGTTTTAGGCTATGTAAGCGGTTCAAGTAGAAAACAAACAGAAATCAAAGAGCCAATCAATATGATCAAGTTCGAAGTTAGCAGACAATCAGACCATGTGAGTAATCTGCCACCAAAACCTAATAAAGACAAGATGATCCCTGATAAAAAACAAAGATATTAGAAGATGGAGAAACAAATACCAAGAAGAAGTCCATCCTTCAAGTACCAAAATTTCTTCCATGGTTACTTCTTTTACTGTTCTAATTTTGGTCATAAGATTGCAAATTGTCAAATTAAGTTTAGAGACATGCAACTGAGGACATCAAGAAATAAACAATCTTTGCAACATAGAAATAAACATCCAATGAGTAGACAAAGTTGCACCAATCACTTTGACCTATTGAATAATGAGCTCGAATGTTATAATTGTCATAACTTCAACCACAAAGCTGCAAAATGCCATCTGAAGAATTACAAAGAAGATCCAAGGATAAAACCCTTAGCTAGAAATTCCAGCACATGGAAAAAGAAATAGAGTGATAAATTTCGTCTAGTACTTTCAGCTCAAAGACAAAATAAACCCTGGTATATTGATAGTGGATGTTCCAAACACATGTCTGGAGATAAAAGTAATTTTTTGTCTCTAAGTGAAAGAAAATCAAGAAATGTAGCCTTTGGAAATGACACACCTGGAAAAATCAAAGGTAAAGGAATGGTAAGTCTATGTAATGGCAAAGGGAAAGCTCAAGATGCAATGTTTGTACATGGTCTGAAACATAATCTGCTTACTGTCAGTCAAGTTCGTGACAGAGGATGTAAATTTTTTTTCACTTCTAAAGATTGTAAAATACAATATGTGAATTCAGGACAGTTGATTGCAAAAGGCATAAGAACATAAAACAATGTCTATGTTTTGAAAGAAGAAAAAGAAGAATGTCACTTAAGAAAGTATGATGAAAGATGGTTATGGCATATGAGACTTGGACACCTAAATTTTTATCATCTAATCAAACTTAGAAACAGTGGGGCAGTAAAAGATCTTCCAAAAAAATCAAAGCCATATGATTCTGTATGCAAACCTTGCCAAATAGGAAATCTCACTTGGACACAGTTTAAATCTAAGAACTTTGCATCAACAGAGAAACCTCTTCAGTTAGTACATACAGATTTATGTGGACCATCAAGGAAGGAAGGTACAGGAAAATAAAATTACTTCATGTTGATTATTGATGATTATTCTAGACTTACATGGGTTGCCTTTCTGAAAGAAAAATCTGAAGCATTTGAAAAATTCAAAGTGTTTAAGGCTCTGACTGAGAATCAAACAGGAAAAAGATTGAAGGCAATAAGGTTTGATAGAGGAGGAGAGTTTAGTTCAAGGGACTCCAAAGAGTTTTGTGATAAACATGGGATCAAAAGAGAGTATACTATTCCAAGAACTCCACCGAAAAATGGAGTAGTTGAGAGACAAAATAGATCAGTTCAACAGATGGCAAGATCAATGATGAATGAAAGGAATATTGCTTATACATATTGGTTAGAAGCAATTCATGCAGTTGTACATATTCTTAACAAAGCTCATCTCAGGCCACAAAGTCTTTCAAAGTTTGTACATATGGTTTGGAATACTTGCTTCAATCAAGCATTTCAAAGTCTTTGGGAGTAAGTGTTATATCAAGAACAATGATGAAAATCTTGGAAAATATGATAATAGGGATGATGAAGGTATCTTCTTAGGGTATGCTACAAACAATAAAGGATACAGATGCTATAATAAGAGGCTGCATAAATTGGTTGATTGTATTGGGATAAAATTTGATGAAGAAATACCAGTACAAGATGTAAGAAGTGTTGAATCAACAACATAGGATATAGTTTAAGTTGAAGATGAACAGGTCCAATAATCAGAAAGAGAATACTCTAAGTCAGATGAAGATAAAAATACTTAGGTAGACTCAAATCAACAAACAACATCAAATCCTCCCTCCAGAATTACTCAAAAGAATCATCCTACAAGTCATATAATTGGTGAGAAAGACAAAGGTGTACAAACCAGGATAAGGATAATCAAAGACACTGAGAAATCACATATAGCCTTCATATCCATGGTGGAACCCAAGAACTTTAATGAAGCCAATAAAGATGTAAATTGGTTAAAATCAATGAATGAGGAACTGGATCAAATTGAGAAGAACAATACTTGGGAGCTTGTTCCTAGACCTGTAGACAAGAATGTAATTGGCACCAAATGGGTGCTTAAGAATAAAATGAATGAACAAGGACAAATTGTTAGGAATAAAGACATATTGGTCTGTAAGGGATATGCACAAGTTGAAGGACGTGATTTTGATGAAACCTTTGCACCAGTGGCAAGATTGGAACCCATAAGAATATTTCTTGCCTATGCATGTCATAAAAAATTTAAAGTATATTAGATGGATGTTAAGTCAACATTTCTTAATGGAGATCTAGAAGAAGATGTGTATGTGGAGCAACCTGAAGGATTTTCACTGACAGATAATCCTGACTATGTTTGTAATTTGAAAAAGGAATTATTTGGACTAAAACAGGCACCACGAGCCTGGTATTATAGACTAGACAAATTTCTACAGGAAAAAGGGTTCAAGAAAGGTACTGTTGACAATAATATATACATTAAGTCTGAAGGTGATGATTTATTAGTTGTTTTGGTTTATGTAGATGACATAATTTTTGGATGTACCAATGACCCTTCAGTTCAGTGGTTTTCTAATTCTATGCAAACTGAGTTTGAGATGTCCTTGATAGGATATCTATCATATTTTCTTGGTTTAAAAATCAATCAGAGTTTTGCAGGGCTATCTATATCTCAAGAAAAGTATTTGAAAGAGATTTTGAAGAAGTTTCCGATGGAGGATTCCTCTCCTATTAGTAAACGTATGGTGGTTGGTTGGAAGCTCAGTAAATATGATATTTCACCTGATGTTGATCAAAGAACATATCGATCAATGATATGCAATCTTATGTACATCACAGCATCACGTCCTGATATAATACAAGTTGTTGGAATGGTAGGTTGTTATCAGTCTTCTCCTAAACAAAGTCATTTAGCAGTTGTCAAAAGGATATTCAAATATTTGAAGGGTACAATGACTTATGGTCTCTGGTATCCTAGAAATCAGAATTTTCAATTGACTACATATTCAGATGCTGATTTGGAAAATTGTTTGGATGAGAGAAAGAGCACCAGTGGAGGTGCATTCTTCTTAGGTGATTTGTTAGTAGCATGGTTTAGTAAGAAGAAGGGATCTATTTCATTATAAACTATAGAGGCAGAGTACATTGCTATTGCTACTTCCTGCACTCAGATCTCATGGATGATACAAACTCTTGTAGATTTGAAGGTAACTTATACTGATCCCATTCCACTTCATTGTGATAACACCAGTGCCATTAGTGTCTTGAAGAATCTTGTTATCCATTCAAAGACTAATCATATACCAATAAAGTATCATTTTCTCAAAGAGAAGGTTACAAACATAGTTGTTCAGCTCAATTATATTCCTTCCACATAACAAATAGTTGATATCTTCACTAAACCGCTTGCAAAATCTCAATTTGAGTATCTACGCCAGAAGTTGAGCGTGACCCTGTTATCAAGTTAAAACAATCTATCTAATCAGGGGGAGAGTGCTCATTGTATCTCTGTTCAGGGGGAGAATAGAGTCACTCTCAGTTTTCTTTGACATTGATGTCAAAGGGGGTGAAAAGGTGTGGTCTGGATGCTACAGTTGGAGATCTAAGCAGAATAGTGCAACCTTTCATGGTTTCCATCAATGCCAAAGGGGAATATTGTTGGAATTTTTTTATAGGAAGAGTGTGATTTTCATTGATGGAAAGAACAACAACGATGAATACGAGCAAGATCAAAAGAGATAGCTCTTTTCAAAAGTGCAGATGACGTCCAAGAGATAGACTCGTAGGAGCAGAAAAGGTCGATACCTTTGAACACTTAGAAAACATTCTAAGTCAGAGAGATCAGAAGCTTAGGAGATAGAGCGATAGTGATCGTTGGATCACAGCACAGAGGACCAACAACCATCTGATCAAAACAAGGTGCATGAGCCTTAACGCTTTGCGCACTCAGGAGAGAGGAATTAACAAAGTTTTGAAATAACCGAAGTAATTTGAGACCATTCATCACTAGGAGGAGAATCTGGTTTGTTGATCATTGGGAGATACATGTCAGCAGACCGTGAGTTTAGGAGGGAGCAAATTTTAATATTTCAAATCCCCGAAGTCCAAAGAGCCGAATATCCAGAGTAAATTTCAACTGTCATATATAGAGGGATATGTGGCGACGGATCGTGAACTCTGGAGAAATATCACTTCAATAATTTCCAGTTGAGAATTGAAATTCCCAAAGCCTGGAGAGCTGGAGAGCCAGAGTAAATTTTAGTCATCATATCTAGAGGGATATGTAGCGACAGATCGTGAACTCCGAAGAAATCAATTCGATAGTTTTTAGTTGAGATCTGAAACTCCAGAATACCAGAGATCCAGAGAGCCGAAGTAAATCTCAATCATCCGATCATCTGAAACAAATCTCAGTTGTCAGATTGTATGTAGTAAATCTCAAGTGTCGAATCGTATGAAGTGGATATGGGACATCTGATCCAGAAGAGACATGGCATAAATCTGTGGATTTTGGGTAAAGGCCTGAAGTAAGCCTCAACCATCCAATTCAAGGGGACATGCGTCGTTAGAACGTGGACTCCGAGTGAAATGCTCGAAGAGAAAGCGAGTGTATAGGAGTTGAATCTCTCAAAGGCTGAAGTCCTAAAGTGAACAAGGACCGTTGATTTGAGGAGGACACATGGAAGGAATCTGTGGAATCCTGCTAAAAGCATTCTGGGAGAGCATGAAGGTTGAGATTTGAAATCGCCGAAGCTCGGAGTAGCGAAGCAGATCTCGACCATTGATCGAGAAAGGGGACACGGGACCGTTTATCTAGTTGAGAGGTAAAATCCTCGAAGTAGAGGCAGAGCCGTCGATTGAGAAGAAAAGGTTTGTGTGGATCATCAAATCTGGAAGATTGACGTACGAAGGAAAGTAGGGTTTGAGAGTTGAAACTCCCGAAGCCTGGATAACGAAATAATCCATAGTCGTTGATTTGGAAGGGAGCTATGTGTCAACAGATCGTGGAGATATGGGATCATGCATGGAAGGAGGAAGGAGGCAGATAACAACCATTGATTGAGAGGCATCACCAAGGGATTTTAGATGAATGGTCGTGATCAATTACAGGGTCAAAACATGCTTGGGTCTTAATTTTTATTGAGCGAGTTGCAATAAAAACCACGGTATCGCTAAAGGCATACATGGAGCTCTGTAGTGAATTGTGGGGAAAAAAGCGGGTTTCCCTCAAACCTCCTTTGGCTGCGCCCGCAATCGCGTGGTCACGTGATAACATCACCCAAGGTCACATCAGCACAAGATAAGGGAAGGAGCTAGCACTGTTAGGCTCCACATCAGAGGTTACGCATTGAAAATTCAAAAAGACCTCTGCGTGTATAATCCAATGACAATGATCAAACAGAATCTGATTGAAGGGTTTTTGTTTCACTTCATGGTTTATTGATCAATTACGATTCAATTACACTAACTGAATCATTGTTCCTAAGCGTTGGAATCATGATTCCTGAGCGATTTTTAGATTCTCAACTTGAGCTTTGGAGATGCAGAGTGTAACAGAAAGTGTAAGAACATGCGAGTAGGAAGACACTGATGCACGCAGAGTAGAACAATGTAGAAGAACAATGATGAGACTGGTAAGCCATTCATAAATACTGTATCACTATAATAAATTTTAGAAAGCAAAGATTTGTATCTCAGGGTCGTAGGGTGGTGCTAGGGAGGACTGTTGTCCTCGGAGTTTCAAGTGGGTTCTTGAACATAGGGAGTTGTAGCTTACATCTGGTTGTAGCCAGAAAAACTAGGGTAGTGCAAGGGAGAACCATTTTTCTTTGTTATACAGGTTGGTGCCTATGTGACTGGAAGTTGGTGCTTCCATCCAATTGGTGCTGGAATACTCAGGGAGTTGGTGCTTCCTTCTAGTGGGTGCTAGAGAAACCAGAGAGTTGGTGCTCTCAGCAAGTTGCATCTTGTTAAAGAAGAGGTTGTATCCTCATTTTGAGTTGGTTCTCAAAGAAAGATGATGTACATAACTTAAAAGATTTCCTATCATTCGAAGAAGAAGAGGTTTTTTCCCTTTATGGGTTTCCTTGTGAATATCTGTCTCTGTGTATATCATATGTTTGATTGATGTTTGTTATTTCTACTGCTCATGTCTTGCATAATCTTGATGATCACTTGGAGAAGTTTAATTATATTTTACTAGGCATAAAATTGTTTAAGCATAGTAACAAATGATTCAGTCCCCCCTCTCAGCTGTCTTAGTAATTCCAACATTAATATCTTCGGTACTTGGTTTGCAAAAAATACAAAGGCTTGGGCCCTCCCAACCTTTTTGTTGAAGGATATCCTAGGTTAATATTTTTTTTCTTCTTCCAACCATATAAATAACTTGATGTTGAGTTGTAAGTCCCATTTCTAGATATTATACCTCCATCCACCATAACTCGGGAACCTATTCATAGATATGAGAGCCATGTAATAATTTTTAACTGTAAGAGACCTAAAAGTATCACTCCCAGTCCACATTAGTTCATATTTTGTATCCTGTATAGAGGCTACTGCACCAATAAGAGCTATTCGAAAATGATCCCATTCAAATTCCAAATCACCTGTAATACCCAGATCACCTCTACAGATCCAATTTTTTGTGCAGGGGAAATGATCCAAGTGTCCTTTTTCTTGGGTGAGGAATGTGATTTGTTTCCACCTTAAATGTGTGATAAGAGCATGTGAGAGAAAGGATCTGTCTCCTAGTCCTAAGATTTTATCTCTACCGATAGAAATAAGGTGGCATGATCTGGGTATCCAACTAATCCAATGAGTGATAAAGTGGACCCACTTAATAATACTATTCTAGATCCTTGATGTTGCAGTTTATTTGAAGGAGGCCAACCTGAATCAATTGATGACAGTTGTATTTGGTAGATATTTATCCTTGATAACATTGTGCCAAATTCCATCCTGAGTTAGAACTCACTAGAGTGTGTTAGCAGTCAAAGAAGTGTTGAAATGAATTAATTTTTGGAAACCCCATCCACCACACTTCTTTGGTTTAGATAGTGAGTCCCACCTGCAAAGATGAAAATCTTGAGTTTCACTGTTACCTCTGCAAAGAAAATTAAATATAATTTTCCGAATCTTGTTTAAAACAGAGCATGGACTGGTCTCCAAAGACATCCAATAAACTGATTGGCACTCCAATACTGATTTTATTAAAATATAATGACCACCCAAGGATAACCATCTATTTCACCACATTCCAATTCGTTTTTCCATCTTGGCCAACAACCAACTCCATTTATCTGCCCTGTACACCCTATTCTTTAGATAATATCCCAGATATTTGAAGCCTATAGCTAGATATATAAATGTATAAGGGAGAAAATACTTGAAAGGGGTTAGGTCCACTTCAGATAATCCTTCAAAAAGCACAGTTGTTTTGGAATCATTAACTTGAATACCCGAAGCTTTATAGAACAATTTGATGAGTTTGTCAATTTCCAACCATTCTTGTAGAGTTGCATTGGTCATGATTAATAAATCGTCCATGAAGAATAAGTGGAGTATTTTAATCATTCTGGACACCTTAATACCTGCTAGTTTAACTTCCCCTTTTCTTTGTTTTAATAAAAGGCTGAGGCCCTCCATAACCAGAATAAATAATAAATGAGATAAGGGACATCCTTGGCGTAAACCTCTGCCACTCTTGAAAAAATATGCAGCCTCTCCATTTAGTAACACAAAAAGAGATGAGTAAAAAACAAAACTCATAATCCACTTGGTCATCTGGATACCAAATCACACTTGTAATAAAATCATCCTTAAAAAATCCCAATCTATACAATCGTATGTTTTCCGCAGATCCAATTTCAGAACAAGAGACTTTAATTTTTTTTTATTTTTTTTTATGTTATTGAGACACTCATGTGTTGTTCCAATAACATCTTGTATCTGCCTATCTTTCAAAAATTCCAACTGCTCTATTGAGAGTGATCTGGAAAGGATAGGTTTTATCCGATTAACAATTATTTTTGAGATTAATTTGTAGCACATGTTACATAATGAAATAGGAAGAAAATCCCCAAAGGTAGTTGGATTGTTTGATTTTGTTATAAGGGATAGGAAAGTAGAATTTAAGCTCTCAGCAATAAATCCTTTCAGTCTCAACTCCTCAACCATCTCTAGGAGATCATCCCCTACCAAATAAAAAAAGTGAGTGACAAACTCGACAGTACAACCATCAGGCCCTGGACTTTTATCTTTTTTGAAAAGAGATAATACTTATTTTAATTCATCCAAATTAACTGGACCATGAAGTGATCTTGCCTCTTCATCATTAACCAACCTGGAAAAAAGACCAGTGACTTTGAATTTCTCAAAATTGGTAGGATTACTCGTTTCCTTGAATTGTTTTTTGAAGTAATTTACAACCTCCTCTTTTAATTCTCCCTACCCTGTGTGCATATACCCATTATCATTTTTGATATCCCAAACATGATTTTGATTCCTATTGTGGTTGGTGTAATGGTGAAAAAAATTGGTGTTTTGGTCACCACTTTGTATCCAGATCTCCCTGTTGCATTGTCTCCAATGTTCTTCATTTTCTTTTAATAGTTTATTTCTTTCTTGTTCCATATTACAAAGGTGATTTTTCGCTGCAGGATGTGATGCATCTCCCACCATATTCATAATTGTATCTTTTATTTCAGTCTCTAACATCTCCATATGTAACATATTCTTGCTAATTCTTTCCTTTACCCATAACTTAATGTGTGTCTTCAAATCCTTTAATTTCCAGACAATTTTGCATTGTCTGCCTTCTTCGGATAATTTTTTTTGGATCCTTCCAAACCTTATGTACAAGGACATTGTATTCCTTTTCGAGAAACCATTGAGAGTTTAATTTGAAAGGATATGATTTGTATAAAGGAGGAATCTCCAACTGCAATAAAACAAGGGCATGCTCTAATATAAAAAAGGAACTCCACCCAAGACCTGTAGAGGCAAACACTTGTTAATAAATCTTTGGATATATAACATCTACTCAGTCTCTTGGCGATAGCGTCAGTACCGATTCATCCATTCCTCCAGGTAGGGACAATATTTTTTGGCTAGATATCTATTAAATTCTTGGATTGAAATAAATCTTTGAAAAACCTGACCAATGACGTAGCTTGTGAGGATCCTCCCCAAACCTCATTAGATTATATGGTTATATTCAAATCGCCAGCAATGACCATATTTCTATATGACAATAGACCATTGTCTGCCACTAAATTCTAAAAATGGGCCATATATATTGAGTAAAGTGATCTCCTTCTTGCTAGCAATACATCTACCTGTCAAAAAAATACCACCATAGGAAAGGTGAGGAACCAAATCATAAATGTTTGGGTCCCAAGTGACTAATAAACCTCCAGAAGTACCAACCGAATTTACAGCACAAGAAACCCATGAAGGTCGGAAGAAGTTCATGAAATCTCTGTCTTTTTGTTCATGCACTAAGGTTTCCTGTAAAAAAATAATTTCCAGATGGTTTCTATCCAAAAGACAACGAAGAGAGGTGGATTTGAGGGTACCCCTTACCCCTCTAATATTTAAGGAGAGTAATAAAATTACTTTTCCCTCTCCAGGGATTTCATTTCTCTAAGTGCCCCATAGTTAGTGGTAGAGGTAACAATGTCGATAGGTAGTGTGACCCTCATGCTACCTAATCAAATGTGAATCGAAGTGTGTATACAATTGCTAAGACCTCAAGAAACATATAATATTTTAGTTGAGTGACTTAACCAATACGATGAAACACTAGCATATAACACAATTATAACACTTAAAAATATACAAGGTTATCAAACAAGTTAATCCTCATGATCTCATGTTCAAACTAGTCCTGCAAGTCCCATGGACTTGGTGGAGGGATTGGAAGTGGGAAAAAGCAACACCTTTCTAGATATGAGCCTGAAATTGGTTATGCATGGATTTGTCTAAGGCTTGTTCGAGGGTCAATTAAACAACCTATGGAATATTCAATTCAAGTAGAAGACATATCCCTTTTGACTATGAAGCCTCTTAAAGTTGGCGTTAGAAACAAAGAAAACAATGTTTATTTGGTTCTTGATTATGGTAGGTGTACCAATAGGAAAAACATTGTGATGCCTAGGATTCCCAAACTCATAGTGTCTACATGTGGTAGTCTTGAAACCTTGAAACATATCTTTTGACTCCATCCTTTGGCTAAATCCACAAGGGATTAGGTGGGGTCTCTTTGTCGATCATACCTTATAGCCTCCATTTCATGGAAGGCTACTCTCCTAGGAGATACGTTACCATGGGCTATTGATATTCACTTAGTGTGGCTCATTGTGTGATCTAAAGTTCTTTATTTTCTCTAGAATAAGAAGAATGATGCATTATATAATAACAATGAGCATATTGATACTTTATCATGGTAGGATAGTGCATAGATGTGTGCCACTCCATCCTTGCAAATTATTATACAATTTTAGAGGAATATAATGGATATGGACCACTTGCAACTACTGGAATTTTTGGGGGATTCCTTATGTATGATGATTATCCAAGAAATAAAAATTCATAATGATCAAATTCTTCTACTCCCCCATAATCCCCATGAACCCTTTGAGTTTTATCACATTTTGAGGACTCAAGAACTCTATAATTTCCTTAATCATGTTGAGGATTATGTTCAATTATTATTTCTGATATGTAAAAAAATTTAACCGAAACATAAATTATATTATATAATTAAAAATCTACAACCATGGCTAGCAGTGGGTTACATAGTGTTGATTCAAGGATCTTCGACAAACATACATAGTTATATGTGTTATCACACTTACTAATACTAAGAGGGGGGTGAATCCCTATAAGACTAATTTTCCATTTCTTACAATATTTATCAATGTATTACTTTACCAGCTATAGCAGTTAATGATAAATATATAGCCATACAATCCAGAGTACACAGAGATTTAATGTGGAAACCCAAATGGAAGAAAACCACAAAACAATTATTTTATAAAATCATGTAGACACCAACCTACTATTACAATGTTTGTAGGCACTAACCTGCAGGAGAAACCAATCCCCTTAGTTGAGCACCGACCCAACAATGTTTGTAGGCACCAACCTACAACTACAATGTTTGCAGGCACCAACCTATAAGAGAGACCAAACCCCTTAGTTGATCACCAAATCAACAAGATGTAGACACCAATTTATGGGAAATACCAATCTTCTCACATTGTCAACAATACCAGATTATCTCTATCCTTCAATCCTTCACTTGTACAAATATGATGCTCTGTCTTTGATATCATAGTTCACAATATACATAGTTTCAGAAGTTCCTTTTGTCCTTGCACCTCCCAACCACCCTTAGACAATCACATTCTTCTCTCTTACATTTTTTTCCATTCAAAAAAAAAAAATCCAAGCCTCAGAGATTCTCTTCCACAATTTGTATGCACACAACCACTACATTCAAAATGATCTAATCATTGTTATTTATATCAATCTTGTGTACCCAAGATTTTTTCCACATAAAATTTTTTTGTGTTCATCGAGTCGGCTCCAAATCCTCTCACTCTCCTTGAAATCAGGATATAAAACAACTCCATGAAAACTGGTTTCAATCACCTTTCCATCACACGGGTCTATTCATTGGCCACAACATAACTTTGATACTCATCAACCAATGGAGCAAGTCACAATTGAATGTGAACCATCGATATGTTCTCTTCTTGCCAAAATAAGTAACATGACCTCATCACTCTGTAACCATCATATCGTTTCTTCAATCAAATCTCAATTGTTGATCTCATTCACTAGATTTTAGAACACACATTGTGTTCTTAGTGCTCAAAAAATATCTAATCAAATTGCTTGATCAAACCTTAACTGTCGATCTGCCAACCTTCCCCTAATATTGGAACCACCAGGTCTACCGGGTCATCGGCCCATCGGGCCACCGAGCCCTTGGGATTTAAAACTACACCATTCCTTCAACCTTCCGGTCTAAATTATGATGTTGCACCAATATGTTCCATGAAACGTGGTCTCTATGCGTGGATTCTATGTGGATTTTGTCTTGGTGCCATCGTGACATCAGCCAACGACCCACCGAGTGGTTCAACACTGCACTTTTCATGTTTCGACCACTGAGAAATCGACCTACCAGACCCTGGTACTTCTATAAGGAAATGATTTTCCAACCTTCTGATATCTGGTATGGAACCATGCTCGCAGAACCGTGTTACTGGGCCACCGACCTAGTGAGCCATCGAGCCCCTGAAACTTGAAACATGCAACTTCAGTCTTTCTCTTTGATATCCAATATGTGATATGTCATGGCGTGCTATTGGCCTGACATGTGACATTGTTCGTACACCATGTTGATTCGACACTTGACACGTGGCACTATCTTGGAAACTTTCATGGCTTTTTCATGGCATTGATGTGGACTCCCTCTGATGTGGCACTAATCTCACTAGACACATAGTGATAATGTGGCATCTGAGCTCACCCACCATGTATCGAGCCCCCGGGACTTCAACACTTCACTGACACTCCATCCTTACGATATCCAATATACACTCGGCCCCAATCCTTTGATCTTAGCTGTTGATCTCCATAGATCAACGATTAGGATTTAACCCACTAAAATTTAACCCTTTGCACATGGTTTTGTGACTATAACTTGCCCATTCTGATTCAAAGTATATGACAATTATTTTTCATTATAAGCATGTTGAATTTGATATTCCTTTTCAATGTAGGATATTGGATTTTATCTCGATCTAGTTAACTAGACCCGAAACCTCCTTTTCTAGACTCAATACATGCCCAAAATTCCTCTACGCTCTAGTATTTTTTGTTGCTCCTTGATCTCATCCTCTATTTGTAGGGTCATCTTGTCTAGTGTCTAATTTCTATTTATTTTTATTGTTGTGCAGCTTGAATTTACTTGGGTTGTTCTCGCACAGTCACTTCGTCTTCAGAGTAAACAAAGAACACTTCCATAAACTCAACAATGCATAGTCATCTTTTTACACAGAGGCCCATCAATGTATAGGGGCATTCTTTACTTCCTTGGTTCGAATCACACGCTGATACACTTCTTAGGTATTCTCTTTAACATAGAAGCTCATCATCTCACATAGACATTCATAGTCTGCCCTTGTCTCTTGACATCAATGACAACACAATTTCCAACAAACTCCCCCTTTGTCATTGATAGAAACACTTAGTTATTTTGGTACACCTTTAGTCTGCACAATGTAGTTGTTATCTAAGTTGATTGCTTCTTGCAAATCTCTCATTTTGCAATCTCCCCCTTTCTCTGTACTCTCCCACTTTGACATCAATGGTAAAGGGATTTTCTCCCCCTTACATTTTACTCTTGTTATCTACTCTGTGACCATCACCCATCTCTCTTTCTATAGATTCCCTTGAGAGTTTTCTTCTTCTATAGTGCTTCAATGATTGGATGGCATCGGCACCACCCCCAATTTATATATTATATACTCGAATACTTCTCTAGGAAGAGGTTTTGTAAAGATATCAACAACTTATTCCTTTATGCTAATATATTCCATCTTGACATTATGTTCTATGCATTTCTCTCTTAAGAAGTGATATTTGATTGGAATGTGTTTGTTTTTAGTGCATGACTAGATATGTTTATTGAATTGGTATTGTCACATAGAATTGATATGGGTGGATAATACTCTACCTTAATGTCCTTCAATGTTTTTTTCATCCAGAGTACTTGTGTGTAACATGTTGCTGCTACAATATATTCTTCTTTTGTTGTGGATAAAGAGAATGAGGATTGATTTTTTGCTAAACCAAGGCACTAGGTTGTTGGCCAAAAAGAATTCTCCACCACTAGTGATATTTCTATCATCCACATTGCCTGCCCAATATGCATTTGTGTAAGTTGTCAGATTAAAGTCTTTAACTGTGGGATACCATAAACCAAAATCCAATGTCCCTTTCAAATATTTGAATATTATTTTCTCTACCTGCACATGTGTTTCCTTTGGTGCAGCTTGAAACCTTCCAAATAACCCTACTTCCTGCATAATATATGGTCTTGAGTTTGTCACATACAAAGTTTGATTTTCTTTTGTTGATTCATCTTCTTTACTTAGCTTACAACCTGTGATCATGGGTGTGCTGACAGGTTTATAGTCTTCCTTTTAAAATTTCTTCAACATCTTTTTTATATATTTTTTCTGAGAAATGAATGTGCCTTTGCTAGTTTGAGTAATTTGTGGTCCTAGGAAGGATGCAATTGTCCAAGCATGGAAATCTCAAATTATTTTTTCATTTTTTCAACAAAAGTTTGGCTTATTTGATCAACATTACTTCCAAAAATGATATCATCCACATATACCACAATAATTAACATATTTTCATTTCGTATTTTTATGTAAAGATTGCTATTTAATGTTCCTCTTTTGAAACCTTGTTGATATAAGTACTTATCAAGTCTTTAATACCACACTCTCGAAGCTTTCTTTAATCCAGAAAGTTATTTCTTCAATCTACAAACATATTCTTCATTTTCTTATAACAAGAATCATTCAGGTTGTTCAATGTACACTTCCTCCTCTAAATCTCCATTCAGGAATGTTGACTCAACATCCATCTGATACACCTTAAAATTCTTGAAGCTTGCAAATGAAAAAAACATTCTAATGGATTCTATCCTTGCAACAAGAGAAAATATTTCTTCAAAGTCAATATCGTTGACTTGAGCATACCCTTTACAAATCAATATTTCTTTATTTCTTACTACTTTTCCATCTTCATTTAACTTATTTCCGAATACCCACTTTGTACCAATCATATTTTTGTCTTTGGGTCTTGGGACAATCTCCCATGTCTAATTTTTCTCAATCTGGTTTAACTCTTCTTCCATAGAATTCACCCAATGTTGATGATTACTAGCTTCTGCAAAACATTTAGGCTCTATTTTGGAAAGTAATGAGAGATTTACCTATTCAACAATACTTGTCAATTTTATTCTAGTCTGTGTGTTGGTATGTTTAGCTCCAATAATCAAGTTTTCTGGATGATTTTTCTACACAAACCATGATGGTGTATGTGTATCTTGGTGTTCTGTCTCTTCTTCTTATTTGTTGTAAATTATTTCTTCTTCTTCCAATTGGTTCTTGTGTGGTATTTCTTTATCTATTCTGAGATTTATGATTTCAACAATATTCCGTAGTTTTTTGTTATAACATCTATATGCTTTGCTTCTTGATGAATAACCAAGAAAAAATCCTTCATCTTCTCTTGATTCAAACTTTCCTAGATCTTCATCATCTCAATTGATGTAACACTTGTTTCCAAATATTCTGAAGTGTTTGATAGATGTTGATTGACCTCTCCATAATTCATATGGTGTCTTATTATGGTTGACTCTGATTTTCTCTCTGTTTAGAATGTGGACAACATTGTAAACTACTTATCTCCAAAAGATGTCTGAAAATTTTTCTTCATTCAACATTGTCCTAGTCATCTCTTATACATGTCTATTTTTTCTTTCAACTACTCCATTTTGTTGAGGGGTTCTTGCAACTTCATACTATCTTTTTATTCCATGAGTTTCATAGAATTCTTCAAATTCATTGGATGTGAACTCACCTCCATTATTTGACCTTAAACCTTTGATTTTCATATCGGTCTCATTCTCAACTAAATCTTTGAATGATTTAAACTTTTAAAATGCCTAAAATTTATTTTTGAGAAAGACAACCCAAGTCATTCTTGTGTAATCATCAATGAGTAGCATACAATAATTATCTCCTTGCATACTTTTTGTTCTTTTTGGTCCACAAAGGTCTGTATGCACAAGCTCCAATGGTTTGAATGTTGTATAATCCTTTGTCTTGAATCTCATCCTTGATAGTTTTCCATGTTGACAGTATTTACAAATGGTGTTTGAGGGTTTTGTGATCTTTGGAATATCTCTTACTGTTTGTTTGGTGTTGATTTTTACTAGGTTGTCAAAGTTCATGTGCCCCATTCTTTTATGACACAACCAAATTTTATTTGTTTGCACTATGACACATTTTTTTCCATTAATCTCATCAAGAATATATACATTGTTTTGGGTTCTAATTGTTTTTGAAACCAGCTTACCTAAATTGGATTTTATGATCTTACATTTTTTAGAGTCGAAAGTAAGAGTGTGTCCTTGGTTACACATTCGGCTTACACTAAGAAGATTGTGTTTCAAATTTTCAACACACAAAACATTTTATGACTTAGCCCTTCTATTATCAATACTAAGAGTGCCCTTTCCAATTATCTTTGAAATTCCATTATCTCCAAAGGTAACACTGCCTTTATTCTTCTTCAAGGTGATAAACTATGCTCTATCTTTTGTCATGTGACTTGAGCACCCAGTGTCAATGTATCACTTATCCCTATTATTTTGTGCACGTAGTGCAGCTTGAATGAACATGTATTTTTATTTCTTTTGTTCTATTTGTTCCTTATTTCTTTCCATAATTGTTGTGGCTTCCTCTTTTACTTGGTGGGATTTTATCTCCACCGTCATCTGAGCCTCCAACTGATGTTTTTCTAGTATCCATTCCACTGGTTCTGCTCTTCATTCTTGATGGAGCGCTTCTTTGAGAGGTTGTTGGCAAGTTGGGGTTTTGATTTGTTGTTTATCTTCCATGTTGTCTCTATCCTTCATTTGTGCTGTTAAATTCTCTTGTATCGTTTGAATTTTGGTAGCTCTCTAGTTTCCAAAGTTCCAAGTTATCTCCACCACCTTATTGAAACTATTCAATTATGATGAAGTGTGAGGAATACCCTACTAATTGCATATGTGTAGTGAGTTTGTTATCTGGATCAAAACCCTCAACAAGTTTTACTTCCTTCAAATCCATATGTTCATAATGTCTCGCCAACTCATTCAGGTGAGTTATATGTTTAACAATGCAATCCCCAATTTTCCATGGTAGGGGTATAAACTGTCTTTTGGTTTTATCATGGAAGAAGTGGGCTCAAGTTTTTTATTTCCTGCATAATTCGCCAACAAACATTTTATCTTATGTATAAAATGGTAAAAGGAAAGGCCTCTCCTTACTACCAAATATTTTGATTACAATGAATTCTTTAGACAACTCATAAATCCCTTTTCCAGTGAGAAAGGAAGTTTCTTCTAAGGATATCCTTGATGTGCTCTGACCAAATATTAACCTTTTGAATTATGAGATGAAATTGTTGTGAACTGGGTAGAAACTGTATTGGACTTATGTATGTACAAAATTGAATACCATCCGTAAAATAGTTCCAACATAAAATCCACATGTTTTTCCCTAGGAAAATCTTCAAAAACATGACCATAAGCAATGACAAAAATGAGGTAAGAAGTCATGTATAACTTGTGAGTCCTTTTGAGGTTATTCAACTGGAAAGAAATTTCACTTGAGATGAGATAATGTCAATCGATGATAGTTTTTTCATGCAAAGAATAATGCATAACATATATAACACTTATGGTTACAAACATAGTAGATTCGAAACCGAGAATGCGGGAAATTAGCCAAGAAAATTATATGTACGAGTATTTTAGTGAATTTACCTCGATTCTGGAAGTACCAAGGTTACAAGTTGGATCTTCCAAATATTTTCTCAAAATTTTGTTCCCTCCCTTGTGTTTCTTCATAAATTCATCAACTTTCTCGCCCTTGAATCGCATAGTTGGTGCAGGGAGTCGTAGCATTTTAGAAAATGTTGAAGGAGCTATAGAAATGGGTTGATGACCTTGCATTTGAATTATTATTCATTCAAAGACGAATTTATCTGCACACCATTGAACAATCTCTTTAATGTCAATTACATTTGGAACACATCCTGCCAATGCTACTCCTGATGTCCAGATTAGGTTCATCTTCTTCTCAGCCGGAGGAAGATATTTATAGTAGTTGGATGCCCTCGACCACTAAAACTGTTGATCTTCACAACCCAGTGTGTTCAATGTATCGCCACAAAACACTTCCTTATTCTTACTTGACATCCTTTCTGATTTTTATAAAGGTGGCACTATTGTCAATAATTATAGGTTGGATTTTTTTATTTTATTAAATTCCACGACATACTGCTTTGGTAACTCAATCAATCATAGATCATGCTTTAAATGTCATCGATTTTCATGGGACTTGGATTTATTATGACCCTTAATCGATGTATTATGCTTTAATAATGAAATTATTCTTTTACTAGTAGTGAATGATGTGGAAGGGGTAATTAATATGATGGGAAATGGTGATTTGATGGTATGATGGACGAAGAGTGTTAAGTATGAAGGTGAAAAATTATGTATGGGAAATTCTAAGTGTACAACATGGAAATGTGTAGTTGTGGGGTTGTGGACCTAAATTTTTGTGAACACATCTTCAGGAAAGGGTGAAAATTCTCCCATTGATATTGTGAATATGGTTAAGTCTTGAGAGAGATGTGGACTTGCGTACGTGCAGAACTGTGGACTTGCAAAGGTGGAAACATAGGAAAACATTGAGGGATGGTATGCAGCTTCACATCTGAATTTATTGAATTTGACTAAGTTCCAAAATAAAATGAAAAAGGAAACAAAGTAAGGTGTTTTGGTAAGTGCGAGAATGCGGACCTGGGTGATTAAAAAAATATTTAATAGTTGTTATGCAGATCCACATCTACATTTTTGAAAAATGACTAATTATAAAAGATGGAAGTGAAACAAAAAGGTAGTTGGAGGTTAAAGATGAGAAAAATTCAATAATATGAATGTAGACTCGTGGTGCTAAGGGATTATAGACATTTGGATTTTAGATTTGCATTGGCCCGCTCTGCATTATTCAAAAAATTGTCTAAGTGCTTGGAATTTCTGGTATAGAAAAAGATAAGTAAAGGAAATAAACAAGAAGAAGTGTAAGAAAAATCCTAAGAGTAACTAAAATGAAAAACACTAAATTGAGCAAAAATATTGATCAAAAGTGACCCAGAGAGGGGGCGGTAGGTTTGGCTATAAAAATTGATACTTTGATCCCTCGAGGTTACCAGGTAAGCCTCCCTTGTGGTGGACCTCCTCCATCACTAAAACAAGGAGATTTCTTACTAAGGTGACAGTGGTAGTATTTCTTGTAGTTACGCAATATTTGGTGATATTGTGTTGGGATTTTCACAACTACAAATCCTGAGATAACATTTTGGTACCATTTTAGGGGAGGATTAAGTCATTCTCCTCATTGACAAATATTTTGGTAAGCTTCTCCCGAAATCCATTACCATACAAGAGTACCTGGAGACTCCAATGAGGGTGATTCCCTCACCTTCCTTTGATGATATAAGATTGATCATCTAGCGACTCCATTGATGATGAACCATATGAGACGTCAGTACAAACCTTTATTCCCCATGGATCCTCCAAAATGGGCACCCAACAAGGTGTTTGAGATTTTAGACATGAGTAAAATCCATGGTGGTTCCCGTAACATGCCTAAGAAGGCTAACACATGGCTACATAAATTCTCTAGTGGTGACGACATCAAGGGTAACTTTCATTTGATAAGATTCTATGAAGGATTTTAACTCCAAGAGGATGGAAACCGACACTTAGATGTGATTATGAGTATTTTCTCAGCCTCGCTAATAGGGGAAGCTAGGGCATGGTACAACAACCTTCTAGGAAAAAGTTTCAATATATGGGAAGAACTTGAAAACAATTTCATAAAAAGGTGGGGTGATGAAAAAGATTTATCCTTCCTCTTCTCTCAATTTGACAAGATAAAAAAATATGAGAAATAGTTTGTGAGGGAGTTCAATGATAGGCTTACCCTAACGAAGGATTTCACTTTCAAAAGTTCACCTGCAGGGGCAATTACCTTGAACAAATATCTGCGCACTTTTGAAGCACACTTCCAATTTTTACTAAATGACAAGTCCCCTAAAACTCTCTAGGAAGCCTAATATTTTACCTCTCAAATAGAGGACAATATTAAGGTCAAGGAGCATGATAACCATCCAGGGGTGAGCTCTCTCCAACAAGAGGATGCGAGCCTAGTAATATCTCAAACCACTCTAATGAATAAGCTTGATGCCTTAAAATAAAAATATACCCCCTGTTAGTCAGAAATGATTAATATTGCATGGGTGTATGTACCTTATGAAAAACCCTACCCCATGAAGAAGAAGTGGCATTCCCAAGCTCCAAATATCAGGAAAACCGAGATGGATTTCCATTCCTTCACAACTAAATATATGGAGGAGGAATATCCATCCCCTCAGGAGGAAATTAACACTCCTACCCCCTATATCCTTGATGAGGGTGAGGATATTGCGGAAACTCCCCATCCTGTTGATTTCCCATCACCATTTTATCCTAAGGAATAAGAAATGATTGACAACCCTACTTCCCCATAAGACTTCGATATTTAATGATCCCAATATGAGGAGGACCTCCCTATAATTATCCATGTTGATACTATTAATAGGAAAGGTTGAAAGAATGCACCCTTCTTTATTTCTCTCCTCATAAATGACGTCACTCTCCATAATTATATTTTGGACTCAGGTGCCTCCACAAACAACATGCCTCTAATGGTAACGCAACAAATTGGCCTTCAAATATCACTACCCTATAGAATTGTTTGTGGAGTAGACTCTAAACCCATCTAAGTGTGTATCCTTATCAAGGATCTCGGGGTTATCTTAGCCGCCTTCCCCTATATTTATGTTATGATGAATGTCGTGTTCATTGACATATCTGATGCTTGGGGGATGATAATATCCAAAGAATGGGAAACAACCTTGGGTGGTACCATTCAAATGGATATGTCATATGCTACCATCCCTCACCTTGAGGGTGGTTTTGTTACCCTCTATAGAGATCCCATCGTTAGATACCAAGTTCAACACCCAAAGGTCCCATGGATGAGATACACTTTTTAGAACAAAAAATGGGTAATCATTTCACAGTCAATCCAACCTTCTGAACAGAATCTTTCTAAGACCCTAATGGAACATGGACCTTAGAATTTGACGATGCTTAGTCCAGTTTCATTTTGGGGGAAGGAATTGTTCTCAACGCGCCTTCCAAGGATACTTTTTACTTCTCATATAGACTTGAATATTATTGAAAAACAATGTTGCTGAATACGAATCCTTGTTCAGAGGACTCAATCTATCCCTTGATAGGAAAATCAGGCACTTGAGGTTAGTAGGAGACTCTGACCTAGTGATTTCCCAGTTAAATTTGAAGCTCACAACAAAAAATGAAAGGTTGAAGAATTATAGGGACTTAGTGAGGGACGATATGAAAAGATTTGATGAAATCTCAATTGAAGTAGTATCTAGAGAAGAAAACCAAGTGGTTGATGCCTTGGTTGTCTCTACTTCCACTCTGCAACCTTGTAAGGGAAATATCCAAGACTTGTGGAAAATGTAAGTGGTATTTATACCTTCGGTCCCTGACAACCTAGAACATTGGAAAGTCTTTGATGATGATTCTGAGATCCTCAGATTCATGCAAGTTAGTAAATAATTCTCTAACTCCCAAATAAATTGCTTGGCCGATTCCATGAATATGGAAGTTATAGACTTTCCGAAAAACACCCTCCTGAAAGAATGTATTCCCTTGGAAAAAATGTTTGATAGATATGACATTTATAAGGGAAAACATGTTGAGGACCATTCTGATAAAGTGTTCGAATTCAACATTGGGACAAAGATTGAGCCGAGAATGGTAAAAATAGGAAAAGGAACTACCAAGGCTAAGAGAAGAGAAATAATAGGCCTTATTTGCCAATTCAAGGATCTTTTTTATTGGATTTATGATGACCTTAAAGCATATAGAATTGATTTCATTCAACACACCATTCCTCTGGTAGATGGAGCCAAACCACTCAGAAAAAATTTGAGACATATTAATCCAAAGTTGGCACCCCAAATACATAAGGAAATTCAAAACATCATAGATGCTAGTATCATAGTCCCTATCATGTATTCTTTATGGATGTAAAACCTAGTGGTGGTTCGAAAGAAGAATGGAGACATTAGATTATGTATTGACTTTAGAAACCTTAAACAACTCTCATTAAAAGATAACTACCTCTCCCAAACTTGGAACATTTGTTACTGAGAGTTACTGGTGTTGGGATGATGTCCAAGTTGGAAAAATTCTATGGTTATAACCAAGTCTTGGTTAAAATGGAGGACCAAATCAAGACCACATTCACTATCCCATGGGGAAATTTCATGTACCTAAGGATGCCTTTTGACCTCATGAATGTTGTCTCCACTTTTAAAAGAGAAATTCATTTTGACTTAAGATATCTAATTGAGAATATCATATAAATATACCAAGATGATTTGAAAGTAGTGTCCAAGGAAAGGAATGCACACATTTCACACCTAAGAACAATATTTGAGCAGTGTAAAAAGTATGGTATTTCATTTAATCCCAAGAATTTCATTTTTGGTGTAGACAAAGGGAAATTGTTGGGATACATAGTCTTCGAAGAAGGCATTTCTATCAACCCTAAAAGGGTTGAATCTATTAGCGTCACCATTTTTCTGCAGTTAGAGTCGGTCTTAGTCGAGTCATGTCTTGTGTGTCAAGGTATGTGAGTTCAGATACTTAACAACAAAAGGGTTGAAGTCAAAAAGTGGCCGGTTGGCCCTTAGAGTCGGGAAGGGATGTCAGAGACAAAACATGTGTAAAAGTACGAGTCTGTTCCTAGAGAGTCGAGTCCTATAAAAAAGGGAGTCTCTACGTGCCCCAGGTCGAGGCAAGTTGTTAATAGAAGTTGCGTGGGAAAGTGCAATAATCATTATCAGCTCATTATGAAGGCCGAGAAGATGAAAAATCGTGGTGTTCGTATCATGTATTCCCTGCAACCTTTATCAACTGTACTTTACATGCGCAAATGTGCTATGGAAAATCTACAGCTCGTTTAAAAAAATCCAGTTGCCATGAATTCAGTGTTCTTTGGCATGATTCCTCCTCCCACTTGCTCTGTTATAATTTTTGGATGCTCTTCACGCATTCTATTCACAAATAAGGTTTATGCATTGTTTGTAATCTTTTCTCGCAAGCCTAGATTGATCAAGTTTTCTGCCTTCGACCTTGTTGGATCCACCACGTGCAAGACAAATATGGGTTGCACCATGGAAACCTCCCAAAACATAAGAAAGGGTGTGCGCAGTAGCATAAGAGCCAGGCCCAAGCCCCAAAGTGACTGGGATTCATTCTTACTCACAATAGGCATCCCCAAGGATCCAAAGGGAGTTTTCCCTCTACCCATGGAAACAATGATATCACACTGTGCAGAGCCAAGAAGGGGAGAAACTGCGTAGGAAGGAAGGACGTTAGAATCCCTGTCTCCCCAACAACTGATACCCCGAAAAAGGGGTAGGCCAAGGAATAACAAGGAAGTTGGGGAAATTTGTTTAGACATTGTCGGAAGAACCACAGTGTTTTTGATAGCTTGTCGACGTTTCGGATCCACAAAAGGATCCATCTTCAGGACAAAAAAGCCTGAGGAAAAATAAGAGAGGAACCATAATAAATAATGATGAGGAGTGTGGGAAACCTAAAGTCGGCTAAGTGAAACCCTAGGTTTGAGAAGATTTTTTTTAAAATAGGTTTTTTAATAGAGAGTTTGTTAATTAATAAATTAAGTGGTTTAATTTAATAATCTAGATGGTGTTAATATTATTATTAATTTTTATGCTAATTATAGGTTAAATTAGGGTTAATTTATTGAGGTAGTATTAGTGTTATTATTATTGTATTAGTGGTAGAAAATTATATGTTGGTATTAAATAGGTTGGTCTTGGAAATGATTTAATTTTAATTATCCAATTGATGTTAGTGATTATTAAAGTATTATGCTGGTTAAGGTTAAGTTAGGTTTAATTTGTAAAAAAGTAATAATAATATTATTAATAATGTGTGTTATAAGGATTTTAATAAGGTATGTTGGTATAAATTAGTTTTAATAAGGTTGGTTTTAATAATCAAGTTATGTTAAGGTTCGGAAAAGGTAAGGGTGTAAGTTCTAGAGTCCTGAGAAAAAGGTTAGTAATGTTTTCTTTTCCGAAAACATTACTAACCTTTGTGGATCCTGTTGTGGATCCGAAACGTCGACAAGCTATCAAAAACACTATGGTTCTTCCGACAATGTCTAAACAAATCTCTCACCACAGAAATCTAAATGATCAAGTTGGGGAAACCCGAGTCCCAAATGAGCCACGCACAAGATCGACTACCGAAGAATTACTTATGCACGCTATTTGGCTAGAACCTGTCGAAGGTACAAGCTGAGAGAGCGGGAGAAGAATGAGGGGGATAGATGTCTCGGGCACTAATGTTCAAGATCCATCTTAGCAGCTGAAATAGGTGCAACTCGCCATCGCTGAACTCTACTAGGAAAACAGGGAACTGAGACAACAAGTGGCAGCAAAGACCCTTGAAGTGTCATCATCACAAAGCTGTGAAGGGAATGTGACGTGGCTCAATAGATAACTCAGAGAGGCACATGATACAATTGTACAACTGCGTGAAACACAGAGATTTTCAGAAGAAGGTAATGTGAATCATTTAAGATAATGTGAAGCGGGTGAGGAAAAATCCTGAGCAGCTCTTGCCAACATGCAGAAGAAACATGATTAACTGAGTCTATTCTCGTATCCTCAAATGAAGAGAAGATATTGACAAATTTTGAAGGAGGCATCGAACTTAGACGTTTTGTCGTTTTGGTAATGGTCGTGATAGTCAGCAGCCACTCGCCACGTACACTCGCCAACAAATGAGCATGCAACAGAAATCAAAGCCATTACAGTTGACAGCGGGAACCTAATAGAATATTTGATAGTTCATAATTTCTTGCCGAAGGAAGGCATTGACACATCATTCTTCACACGACGAGACCTCACTAGTACCCGAATCCTCGTGGCAAAATACAAGAAGTCATGATGCAGCCAGACGCAGTTGTTTTTTATTTTTAGAAAGGCGTCATGCGAAGAGTCATTCAACGCAGAATAGTCAGTTTCCTAAATTTTAGAGATAGTAGATAGAGATAAGGGTAGCCCAAGTGGCACCCTCGCCTATATATTTGATCTTTTCAATGTAAGCTAGGTTGGTTGGAAAAAATAGTATAGACAGTGTCTATTGAATTTAGTTTGAGTTTAATCAAAATTTAATGCAAAAGTCCTGAACCTTTGATGAAAATATTCTAATTGTAGCAGTTGGATGTATTATTTCCCTTCTTTGCGTACGTACTTCATGTATTATTTATTCATATCTATTTCTGTCTAAATAAGAATGTATTTTCAAACCTGGGATTCACTGCGCAGTGCCCTGGGATTCATGCCATTTAGACAAACCGTTTTCCTCTAAGTTAACTCCGAATTCATCCTCACTGGTGCTCCGAGTTGCTTTCTGTGATTCCCCCCCCGCCTCACACAATGATTTTACACTAAAGAATATTTCTCGCATAGCCTTTATCCTCTCAAGTTCAGTCACCGAGTCATTTGTTTCTATCATTTTCTCGAACTGACTCCATATCCCAAGGTCTTACTCTTTGGCGCCAATATACCAGAACTTATTATTTCAAAGGTGTTAAATCTAGCCAACAACGTTAAATCCATATCCTGCACTGAGACAGTGTCTCCCGAGAAATCCCTCTCCAGGTCCGAAAGGCTAGTTTTGGGTTTCAAAGTTGGTTGAAAAAGTTACCTCTATCATCTGTTTATCAGCCGAACAAATTTACAGAGTGCTAACATTCTGACGCCATTGTCGGGGATGAAATTGAATAAATTTTCCCTGGGAGAATGACTAAAGTTACAGTTTTGACCCCTAAGGGTAATAGAGGGAAAAACATCTATGTTGGCTAAAACCTTTACCCTAACGACTCCATTCAGAAAGACCAGTAGCACCAAGTAACGCAGTTCAGGAACCCTAGCTCCGAGGACGATCTATACTAGAGAAAATCCTGACCCAAACCTTGTAGATCATGTGTACAACCCTGAGAAAATTTTGCGCAAGACTAGAGATCAAGCGTAAGACCCGTTCTATTTCCTGAACAGAAGCCTGTCCTTACCCAATGAGGGCGCACAAATCATTGACGACCTTGATTTTGACGCATTATTTGAACAAACCCTGTTTAGGTATAAGAAATAAACTAGCTTGGATGAGATAGTTTTCGACTAGAAGATATTCCAAGCCCTGATATCTAATAATATCCCTCAAATCCCCAACCCTACTAGAGCCATGGCCGTCAGATTCTCCCCCCTCGTTCTGCCAACCCAACTGCATGATTTTCCCCAAAACTACAACAAAAGGATTAAGCTCTATGATTCTTAAGGGAACATTTCATCCCAGGGGCATCTAGATTGGTTCAACGATTTTGTCGACCTAGAGGAGGTGGACTATTCAGATGCAAAAATGAGGTTGTTCGCGCAGAGCCTTTCGAGGGAGCTGAGGAAATAGTTCAAAGCCCTCCCAGCTGCAAGCATTCGAGACTTTTCCACATTCAAGACGTCTTTTATTACTAGATGGGGAGACAAGAAAAACCCCTTGTAAGTTTTAAACCCGTGAAGTAAAGAAATGCATATAGATTCTTAAGCAAAACAGAATTTAATCAATCGCTCATACACAAAGTACACAAAGATTTTATACTGGAAACCCTCAACCGAGAAAACCTTTCTTATATTCATTACTGAATTTCACCATTCACCATACAATATATACAATGTTTTTAGGTATTCCGTAGATACCAAAACCCTAATCCCTTAGTCTGAGATTAATTTAGTAAACCGCTAAAAATAGAAAAAACCGCCCAAAAAAATTTCCGGGCACTGCCCCAAACCCTGTCAGACGTAGTTGTTGAACCTAACACGCCCACACACACACATGAAAAGAATATAACACATACCCAACATTCTCCCACTTGGTGTTTTCTTTGCATCCAGCGGTCCAGGGGATTATATAGTCAACAATGCCCATTGTTACTCTACACCAGGAGAACTTTTTTGTGCTCATAGACTTTGTCAACGAATCTGCAACATTCTTCAAAGTGTCAACCTTTTCCAACAACACCTTATTTTCCTCAACCATGTCTCTCACAAAGTGATATTGAACTTCAATATGCTTTGTCTTTAAATGATAAGCTGGGTTCGTTTCCAGGAAGATTGCACTCTGACTGTCACAATCTAATCTCACTGCTTGTTTTACCAACCCAATACCTGAACACAATATTTGTAACCATATTGCTTCCTTGCTTTCATGAGTGGTTGCCATGTATTCAGCTTCTATAGTTGAGAGTGCCACTAGAGCCTCTCTTTTGCTCATCCAACTGATTGCTCCTCTAAATAGGTTAAACACATACCCACTTGTAGATCTTCTGCAATCCATATCTCCAACCCCGTCTGCATCAACAAAGCCATGTATGTCCACCACTCTTTCCAATATTGGTCTTCCTTGGTAGCATAATCCATAACTGGTAGTGCCATGAAGATACCTGAAGACCCTCTTTACTACTGTCCAATTCTCCTTCCCTAGTTTTGACATATACCTACTCAAAACTCCCACTGCATGTGCAATGTTTGGTTTAGTACAAACCATTGCATACATCAAACTGCCAAGTGCATTAGCATACAAAACATGGGACATGTCCTCTTCTTCTTCCTGTGTCTTGGGACACTGATCTGCAGATAACTTTACACCTATAGGAATAGGAACCTTGAACGGTTTACTTCCATGCATATTAAACCTCTGCAATATCGTCTCAACATATTTTCTCTAATTCAACTAGAGTTTCCTGTTTGTGCTATCTCTTTTAATCTCCATTCCCAGAATGAAGTTAGCAACACCGAGATCCTTCATGTCAAATTTGGAGGATAACTACGATTTCACCTCCTTGATAACATCCATGTTATTTCATACCAACAACATGTCATCAACATACAACACTACATAAATGAAGTGATTACCAACCTGCTAGGAATATACACAGTGATCAACCCTGCTTCTTACAAATCCCAATCCAAGGATGTATGTGTCAAACTTTTGGTACCACATCCTAGGTGATTGCTTCAGACCATATAGTGACTTCTTTAGCTTACATACCAACTCTTTCTTTCCCTTCACTACAAATCCTTCTGGTTGCTTCATGTAGATTTCTTCTTCCAGATCCCCATGTAGGAATGTTGTGTTCACATCCATATGTTCCACTTCCATATCAAGAGAAACAACAATAGATAAAAGAAATCTAATATAAGTTAACTTAGCAACAAAAGGAAAAATCTCACCAAAGTCAATTCCCTCTACCTGGGAATAACCTTTTGCTACTAACCGAGATTTGTATTTCTCCACTTTACCTTGTGCATTAAACTTCTTCTTAAACAACCATTTTCTACCAACATAT